>JARGYA010000779.1:0-47272 GCA_029204335.1 Mycena vulgaris | reverse complement strand
TCATCGCGACTCTGCAGTCCAATGCCGTCCCCGATTCAGATCCAATTTTCTCCAAGAGAAAGGTGTCCGACCGCCTAACATATGGGTACCTCGTGATGCTTGGGACGCTCAGCAAGACCAAGGAGGGAATAGAGTTCGAACCTGTCCTCTTGCCTTTTTTTGTACTTATGCGTGTTTGAAGACTGTTACAGAAGTTCAAAATCTTTACCGCCTTCTATCATCTCAGCGAGTTGAAGGATCGCGAAGATTTAGTCAAGGGTATCATTGAGAACCTTGATTATAACATGTCTGTTGTCCCTCGGTGTTCGTGAGTGCGTGTATTGACTGTTTACAGCGACGGGCACTCGCGCATTGTTTTATCAAAGACACTAACATCCAGCTTCCCGGTTCGCGATACAGTGCGATTAACAGTGCCGTATCTCACTTTCTTCTTCTCCAGCACATCCGTCTGTATGCAACCCGTCAACTGGGTGACTTGATTCGTGCCTCTCCTAACGCAAATGCATGGATGCTGCGACTTCTACTTACTCAGCTCTATGATCCCGAACCGGAAGTGTGTGAGCTGGCTGTAACTTACCTCCGAGATGCCTGCGAATCGAAAGATATCCTCCAACTCGTGGTCGAGATGCAGCCGACAATGGATCATCTCGGTGAAATCGGCCACCCTCTTCTCCTGAAGTGAGTTTGCCTCCTACATTACATGCCATCATTTGACTCGACGCAGGTTTGTATCTACCCCCGTCGGCTTCCGATATCTATACGACGTCGGCTATATTGAACGAGAAATGGACACTTGGTTCCATGTTCGTTCTCCCTTGCTCTCTTAACAGGAAGTTGCTCATTAGACCGATAGGAACGCAACATTTATTATGTGGTTCAGGTGGAGGTTTTCCTTGCCAAGGTTTTCAGCAGCTCTGGTATCGCCGATCATGATGAAGATACACTGTGAACTCCTCCATCTATTGGTCTTTCGTTTATTAACTTTCGCGTCAGTGCGTTCGAAGGCACTGTTCCACCCCATTTCTATGGAGAAATGGCCAAAACCGACCTCGGGTGCCAAGTATTGCAAGAGAAAGGCCATTTTGCCGAGTTTGCCGAGTTTATACGACTCCACAGCAACGAAAGCGATGACACCGAACTAATACTGAAGTTGAAGAGCATTTTGTGGGCTGTTGTATGTCTCTATTTGGCCGGTCTAGGCCTTCATCTGATTTTGACAGGGAAATGTCGGTGCAACTGAGGGCGGGCTCCCATTTTTGGAGGACGAAGAAATTATTCCGACAGTGCTGGACATTGCTCAAAATTCCCCCATCCCTTCCGTTCGCGGGTGGCGGCTTAGTCCTTGAACGCTCTAATTCAATCATTGATTCGCGCTTCCAGCACATGTTTCTTCGTTCTTGGCCTCATCTCGTCCACTTCCCAGGGTGCCGAGATCCTCGATGACTACCGATGGGAAGCGACCCTTTCGCCTTTGGGTCTACCCACCGGCCTCTGTATACCGGTGGACTTAGAAATGTTTATTTCTGTACGCGCTCAACCCAGTGTCCTGTCCACACCTGATTCCGCCGCAGATACCGCCCTGGACTCAAAAGTTGTCCGACAAGAGTGAATCTCGATTAATACCTCCAACTTCGCAGACAGAACTTGACGTCATCACCGCAATACATAACCTTGCGAACACGGTGATTGCAAATGCTGCTTCTCGCTCGTTAGCAAGGTGCGCACCAATCTTTCTGTTCGGGCTCTCTCGATGACCTGCTGCATTATAGGATGAAATCCCGACCAGAATTCAGGTCCATATTTTCATCGCCCGCCATGTTTTTCCGAGCACTTCATACAGTTTCTACCCAACGATACCGGCTACCTGTGCGCCGATACATCATGGATCTTTTTACCATTGAGCTGGATGCCGAGGTCGTTGCTGCGCTTTCGGAATCCGCCAAAGCCCTCAAGGCGCATCCTTCGTACAAACCCTCCAAGGAATCCAATCGCGTCAGTATGTTCGGTCCTCTAGGACGGCCAAGGAGGTCCTCTGAAAGCGACGATGACGAGGGTGAGTTGGATGCAGACGATGAACCCCCGAAACTACCTGGGGAGCACCCTGTAATCAGTCTACGGCCAGTGACCCGGACGGTTGGCTTTGATATCTAAAACTATGTCATTTTGGATTCGGATTCTTCGTTGAGAACAATGTATACCTATTGTCTGGACACATTTATTATCCGCACCTGTACAGTACCATTCCCGACCGTGACTCTGTTGTCAGTTGAAAAGTGTCGAAGAGAGAAACCCGGCAATCTCACAGGATCGCCTTATCCAGACCTGGCCATTAAATTGAAGAGCAGCCGCGCGGCCTACAATCTAAACTTCCTCTCAAGCAGCTTCAAGTAAATTCGCTTTGGCTTCGTTATTATAATTTGATGGCCAGCCGGCAAGCGGCAGTTTCCACCTCTACTCAAATCCAACTCAAAACTCAAAACTTTCTCACAATGGCATCGAGCATTCCCGCTCCTCCTCCTTATGCAAGAACTGTTTTGGATGAGACGCATCGCTCCATCTCATATGGCGCCCCCCAAATCGCCAGCATGGCGAATAACCCCACCCTGCTCGGGTACCTCGTAAACCATGGGCCCGACACCGATGGTTCGTTCAGTATCTGCATCGCTGGAGGAGTCGGAACATTCATCAGTCAGGTCTGTTTCTCGGCCATCCGTTAGCAGCAGATGCTGATCGATCCCTCAGACTCTCTTCGAGTCAATCCCTGCCGAGTATCGTCCAGCTCTCGATACCAGCGCTGCCGGACAATCGGTTTCATTTAGCCTGATGGGCACCACCGCGGAAAGCATCGGAACCACGTTTTTACCTTTCATTCTGCCGACCACGACGGGGGAACGTATCCGGCTCGTCGTGCATACCCTGGTTTTGCCCAAATTGTTCATGGGGATGTTTATTGGGAGTAGGGCACCTTGGTTGAAAGGTGAGGCTTGGTCAGGGAGTGGTCCGACTTACACCTTCGATTTCGGGGAAGCTGGAGAATATCAAGTCCGGGGGATTTGAGGCAACCTTGGGGCCGAACGTACACTGTCCACTTGAACTCAACAACCAACCCGAACCATGTAAAATTTTTGTAATTCAGATACTTGAAACCATCCAGTTGTCAATGAATTTTATAGCTGGCCAGTGAACTTGGACACCAGCTCGTATCGCGGAGCACGACCTCAGGCTGTCGCTGCATCTCGGACTTGAAGTCCACTCGAGTCTGTTTTTCAAGCTCGTGGATCCGTGCCTTCAGTGTTGCGACGAGCTGCTCTAGTGGAATTTCCTCATGATCCTGTTCTGCATCTGATGATCCTTCTGTGTTTCCTTGAACTGCCGACATTGATATCGCGCTCGACTCAGGTCGAGCTGATTGCGGATATTGCCACGGGTAAGGCACACGGAGGACGGTTCGTCTGTTCAGATCACTCCCTGCTACCCAAGTCTGCCTGTCATGGGAGCCGAAAATGTTGCTGGAAGGGATGGGTGTTCCAGGGACAGTCACTGGTGTTCCGGGAAATTGAGTGTGCAGGAGTGGCGAGTCTGGCGACGGTTGGAGGACGGTTACGTCAATGGGGGACTGGATTTCATTCGAAATCCAAGGTGGTGCAGTAGAAATCCACTGCTCAAAGTGAGCTTTGGGCAGCATCGTGAACTTTTGGGACTGGAATGAACCTCGATTCGAGCGAGGCTTGTAGGGTTGGAACTGCTCGGCTGAGGTAAGTGTCCCCTCTTTGTAGCGGTTCTGTTTTCTTATTTTCGGACGGTGGAAGACCAAGTAGGCGACGCCAACCATTTCAGCGAGGAAACAGATGGAAATAACGATGGATGCGATCACAACCGAATTTAGGACCCTTCTCGACACATCAGTCCTGTTGGAAACACACTCGGCACGCATACATACCGGCCGCCGCTTGTGCAAGTTGGTAACGCCTTCGCAGTAGTAGGGGAAGGGAATGAAATGGGGAAGAGGCTAGCACGTGGGTTTGGATTGAAAGCTGTGTCCTGCCCTTCGACATGGCCTGCGAGGATGAAAAAGACGCTGTAAGTATGATCAATGTCAGCAGTGGTTTCCCGACTGACGAGGAATGGAGAACCTACCAGAGCCATAACATTCGAGCCATTGTGTCCAGCACAGGAACCGGCGCAAAGAGTCCAGATAGGCAGCGGGAGCTTCAATCCGCAACTTGACTCATCCGACTCCCTCTATTTATGAGGTCCTCTCGAATGTAACGTCCGAGACACTGGTAAAATCAAGAGAGGCAAAGAGGATATAGCATTTAACGCATCGCCATACTGAGGGAGCATCGCAGCATGTCCGCGAAAAGATCGGGTTAGTAGCAGTATCAGTCAAATGTTACCAAGTTGTGATTGCGGGGGTACCGGAGTAACGATCAATGAACAGAAAATTAGATTCGATCTCTGGCGTTTTGATGGGCAAATAGAGTGCCAGCGAAAGTGCCAGCGAAAGTGAAGCGATGATGGTTTGAACAGTATTGAACCAAGTTTGAACCGTGGGAATGATGCGGCATTGGCAGATCTGCACGTTCTGATCGTGGCATCGAAATATTCGTCTGATGACCATGCAATCTTGAGGGCATATGTGTCCTGCAAAAAATGCAGTGCTAGGAAGTAAATCATGATCATCTCCGAGTTTGAACATGATCTGCGGATGTCTCTGGATACATGATTCTCCGTGCGTCTAATGATGTTACTGTGGCCCCGTTTCATTTGACAGTGCGCCATCCGTCTCCGAAGAAGACACCTCAAATGACAAGGCAGTTTCTTTCCGAGATTCGATCCTTTTATTTGCAGTACCCAGCAGTACCTATTGCTAACAACGCCTTCTTAAATTCATTACGGGGATATCAGACCCACGGATCACTGAGATGATTGGGGACTCGATCGATCAAATGATATTTTCGCCTTTTATAGTGGCTGGCGGTAGTTTGTGGCTGCTTGTCCTTGTGTGCAAACCTGTTGTGAACGAAACATTCTTCTCAAACGCGAGCGGCGATGCTGCTCCGTACCTGCAAGCAACTGGCCCCCATCTCTCGCCGTGGTGTAGGGTCCCCACTTGTCCGTTCTGTGGCAACAGAGTCTGCCCCTTCAGTTCAGCCTGCCGAGGCATCTCCGCAAGTGGATACTGTATCTGGACCGTCCGATGTTGTCCCAGCAGTAAGCCCTGGTGTCTTGACTGCCGACACTATTAGTGGCGCTCCTTGTGAGGAAGGCCATCCCGTTCATCGGCCCCTGTGCTCAAATCTCTTATCAGCTCAACTCCGTCACCGTGCCGTTCGGGTGTACCAGCCCACGCGTAACACAATGCAAAGCGGCGGGGCCAAGGGTGAACGATGGAGGATCGACTTTGACATTCTGCAGGGCGGAGGTCGATGGGAGAATCCTCTGATGGGATGGGCTAGCTCGTGCGCATATTCCACGAACATATGCCTGCATTATCCTCACGTCAGAACACCGACAGGGCTGATTACATGCAGGGCACCCGTATAACATTCAAATCTCAAGAGGATGCTATCCACTTTGCAAAGAAACAGGGTGAGGACTTATTTCTGCGCACCTGCTTTTCATCATCCCTGAACTTTGTCGGCAGGCTGGGACTACTACGTGTACGTTTCTCGCCTGTTCTGCGCCACGCATTGCTCACATTTCATATTCCAGGCAACCGCCTACTGCGAAGAGGATCCCACCGAAGAATTACAGCGAAAACTATCTCTATCGCGCCAACAAGCTACGCATCGCAAAGACGAAGTAGGACCTTTAGACACGTTGTACACGCGTACTTTAGTACTGTATGTCAGTTTGAAGGAAATTTTATACCATAGCCATCCACGTACTCCAAGTCGCCTTTGCCGCAATTCTGCCGGCACTCCAATTCGATCAATATTGCTTCGATCACTGTCACGCCGACGGTCCGGCGTGCTCGAGGAGCTCATCCTTCCCTCGTTGTTCCCTCGTATGCCGTCTGCGTCCACCTAGTCCCACGCCGACGAAGCCCGCACATTTTTCTACGTCAATGGGGGACATACAAACCAGACCCTTTTCCAAAGACTACAGGTGTGGCCACATCTTCTCTGTGCTTGCAGCGTACTAACGGCAATGCACGGTTAGTGGCCTTGTTAACCAGTCTGTCATCGCTCTTGCTATCACGGTGGTATGCGTCACTGGGCAGGAACTGATGAAAAGGGCTCGGAGGGGGACGAGGTACAACCGGGAAAGTCTCGGCAGTCGCGAGTCTTGGGAGTTCGGATAGTGAGTTTTATCTGTTGCTTTCTGGTCTCATCATTCTCGTCCTATCCTTCTTGTCCCATGCCCCCCATTGTTGAAGAACACTCAGCATTCGCGCATAGGCGTCTAAATCTACGTTGATGGGGATACTGACATCAATTTCCTAGTTTATACCAGGGTAGATCTTGGGCAAGGTCAGCTTACCATCCGTTTCCAATCCAACCTACTTATCTGCGTACCAGATACCCGTCGCCTCCTTCTCCGGGTGGATGGCCACTGTCATGGGTCAAGCAGGTCGTTTTTTTCCCGGCGGACAAGATGAACGAGCTACGAGGCGTTGACGCGACTCTCTACGTCCGCTTTCTGCGTGGCTGCTGTGCGTTCTATATCTTTCTCGCACCCCAATCCTTCTGATCTTTACGGGCCTAGTTTGGTTCGTTCTACTCCATACGTTGACGACATTCCCAATCCTGTTCCCCATCCATGTCAAGTTCTCGGATGGTGGCGTATCCGAGAAGTCCATGACCCGGGCGTCGATTGCTTCGTTGGTGGCCACCCACGAAGGTTTAGAGCTGTTATGGATTCACATTGTTCTCCTGTTCTGGATCACCCTGTCCTGGATGGGGACCTTGCTCTGGATATGCCACGGGGCTTTTCGGCTGCGTGCAGATAAAACTGCCATTGCGGCGAAGCGAATGGCGTCGTACGACCCGGCTGATACTACCTACCACCCACATCCACATCCTCAATATGGATTCGCAGATGTACCTGCCCTTGACCGCCACCATCCCAACTTTGGCCTCCGGCTACGGACGGTCATGGTGTCCAACGTTCCTCCGGCCCTGCGCGGGGAGAAGGTCCTCAAAGAGTACTTCGAATATTATCTATCACGCAAGCTGGAAAAACCATCTATGGGTCTCACTTCATCTACGCAACCCGGTTTTATCAACAAATCTGTCGCATTCTTGTTCAACCGAGCCAAGCGGCTTCCTGTCCTCGTTCCCCCAATTCCACTTTCATCTACCACCACTCGTCCCACAGACGCAAAGGACGAGCTCAATAGCCCTACAGACAATCCGGACGGCAACCCGGACAATTTTCCAGCTATTGAGCGAGTGGTTGTCGCCCGGAAGATGACGGAGTTATCGTCTCTTCTTGAACGTCGCGAGGATATATTACGCCTCCTGGAAACCGCTCACATCAAACTGGCCAAGAAGACGGTCCTTGCCGTTCAGCATGCGATGGCTCGGAGAGACGCCAATAAACCAACTATTCGATCGCACCCGAAAGCTTCGACGAAGCGACGGGCTAACGTCCTTGACACGGAGCGGGGAAATGCTGGCGAGGAGGGGACGCTGAGTGAAGAGGAGCGCATGCAACAACTCATCGAAGTCATCGGTCCATATGTGGAAGAGTTCGGTCTTCAGCCCAGCACCGCCCGTAACAAAGCTCTTTTCTCCAAACACGACTTTCGGAAGCTTCGGATGGAGGGCTCCCAAGATTCGGACAGTGATGCAGGAGCTCAAGCGTACCCGCCCACATCTTCCACGCGCTCCCCGCAAGGTCCGACGATATGGGAGGCGCTGCTCACTTTGCCGAGGGGTAGCTTGGATGCATACCAGCCTCTGGTTAATCTCTCTCACCTATTCCGGGGCAAAATTGTCCCCTCAATCGACTACTACACGGCCAAGTTTAACTTGCTGACGTCCTTCATAACGGAGAATCGCGCCAAGGCTGTCACCGACTACGATCCCGTTTCTACGGCGTTCGTGACCTTTGCAGATCCTGCGGACGCCAGGAGAGCATGCAAATATCTCGCGGTGCACCCTAACAATCCGCTAACCTGTTTGGTCACCATGGCTCCCGCGTACCAGGACCTGGATTGGATAAGAGTCATGAAATCTTCCTACAACGGAGAGGTATGCCAGCACCCCTCATCCCTTGACCTTGCTTACACGGCGAAAACAGTTTGTGAAAGATTGGGTCGTAAACATGGGTGTCTGGTAAATGATTTCATGAAGCCTTTGGAGCTTAATTTAAATTTTCTCGCAGGGCTTTTACAGTGTTCTGGCTTTTTCCGGTCTCGTTGTTGGTCGGTCTTGTTTCTATCCAAAACATCAGTGTGTTTTTGCCGGCTCTGGTCAGCAATATCTGTATCTCGACAGCGTGCTCTCTTTGACAATCATTTTAGAAATTGTATCTGGACAAACACCAGTGGGAGGAAGACTTGATCCAGTCGTTCCTCCCAACTCTGCTCGTCGCGCTACTTGCTTTATCTATTCCTCCCATTCTTCTCCTAATCGCCAAGAAAGCACACACCATAACAACGCTCTCGGCCCTACACGACCTCATCATGACCCGATATTACAAGTTCCTAATCGTCAATGTCCTGGTGTTCTTTTGTGTCGGCACAGCTGCGTTGCAATCCGTGCTCGACTCTTTCAGGGCCAACCAGACTTCCCACGTCGACATTTTGCAGATTGTCGCGGACAGCTTCCCCACTGCCGGTCCCTTCTACGTCGGGTGGCGTAAGTCCCTTCTACGCCGTATACACTCCCGATTTCTGAGCGTAGCTAGTCATCTTCAGCATGGGTATGCATGGAGGGTTTGAGATTGCTTTGTGTAAGTCATTGTAGTTATCCGCCGATTTGATCTTGACTAACTGTATCCTTCAGTGGGCGTAAGTTCAGCAGGCTCTTTCTGGCAGCAGGCTCACCAAAGCTCACCAATCTGTATAGCTTCCGCTCATCGTTTACCCGACAACACGGCGGCAAGTAACTCCGTGGGTTTCTCTTGTGAATTTCTGCCCGAACGCTTTACTAATTCCCCGTAACGTAGACGCAAACGCGCTGTTGGTATCCGACCTAGGACATTCAACTTTTATTGTAAGTTGATAACCAGTGTGTGTTGGACGAAGCTTGAGCCCCTATTTCTTTTAAGACTGGCTTCCTACGCACCTGCTGGTCATACACGTCTTGATGCTCTTTATGGTTCTCAATCCATTCGTGATACCGTTCGGCGCAATTTACTTTTTCATCGAGGCGGGTACGTAATCATGATTATCTTACATGAACACTGTACTCACCCAAGCTCAGGCGTTGTCAAGAATCAAGTCCGTCGTATTATTCGCCTTGATCCGCAACTCACCTCCTTTTCTATCTAGCTAATTCACATATATGCCAAGAACTATGAAGGCAATGGGCAAGTAATTCTGATCCGAATTGCCCGATATTCTCTGGACGGTAATTCTCCCCATGGTTTGACGCGAAGGAACCACTGAACTTTGGTTAGGCCTCATGCTGTCACAGACGGTGTTCATGACTTATATGATCGTTCTGAAAAAGACCGTGAATGTTGGATTAGCGGCCTTCCTGGTCGTTTTCACGACCGTTGTCAAGCTTTTGTGAGTGTCTACGGTCTACTCGATTCCGTAGCTCATGCTTTCCCAGAGTGACGCGCATGATCCGGGCCCAGTTTGAACAAGACGATATCTTGGAGGCTCAGCTCCTAGTTCCGAATCCCCGCGATGCAGAACGAGGAAATGAACCGCCAATGATTGACCACGACCAGGACAATAACAACCATAATGACCACGATTTAGGATCTCCGCGCTCAGGCCCCATGTTCTCTTGGCGTCTGCCCGCTTGGGTGAACTTATCGTATGCCACCGTTCGCCCTCATCGGCCGATCCAACACCGACCAAACCCGTTCGGACCTCGAGAACAGTCATTTTCTAGACTTGGCTCGATGACTTTTGAGCACGACACCAAAGCCAAAGTCAACGCATCTTTGGACGAGGCTCGGAGATTGATCAACCGCCAGTCGCTACCAAGTAACGGCCGGTTACCGGGCGGTTCGAACTCTGAAGATGGGCCCCAAATGCCCGAAGAATTCTCGGGGCCCGTGGTGCCACACCCCTCTCCGCCGACGTGGGACGATGATAACACTGTGGACCTCCCTTACGACAATCCATTTTACACGAGGACGATCAATAGCGCCTTGTGGCTTCCCCGAGATCCTTTCGGGAAGCTTGATTTGGACGACACCATTGACCTCAAGATCGCCTTGACAGTGGATCCGACTGGGGGTCGGTTAGGCTTCTGGCTGGGAATGCCAGAGACTGCGTCACCCATGCAAATGTCACAAGTCTCGAATGAGTCCACACCACCCGAGGAGCGTCCGAGTGCGGAGTTCCCATTCGAGCAGGGCGTGGACGGTAGCGAGGAAATCGAGCTGCCGTTAGTTATAGCGAAGAGGGCGCAAGCCAAAGACGACGTAGAACAGACTACTCGGCGTCGGCGGCCGTCGACGTTCCGCCGGAAACCTAGCGGTAGCAGTATCGCGTCGCGACCTCGGCGGCCAAGTGTTGTCCCAAAGATGTCGAGTCGGTCATTCTCGGAAGGAGCTGGGAGAGAGCGAGAGCGAGAGCGATCGCCTTCCATCATGTCCACCCTCCAACCTCCCCCGATGGATCGCGTCCGATCATCAGACTGGGAAATTGGAGTCCGACCCGACGTTCATGCGCAGGCCGACTTTGTCCTCGCGCGCTCATCGTCGTCACACCTCTCTGTTGCTCCGCCTCCGCCTCCGATAATGAAACAACGATCGACCAATGTCTCCACCCATGCGGCCATAGTTCATGAGGTCATGGCAGAGGAAGAAGTAGCCCTGGCAGATCGGCTGGAGGAAGAGGAGGATGAGGCAGAGAAGGCAACCAAACCAAGATCCTGGTTTACGTCTTGGATGTTCAAGAAACAGCCTCCTCAATGAAGGCACCATTTCTTTTCGGCGAGCGTTTTTTATTACTTTTACTGCGATGTTTTGATACCCTCGGAATAATTAGATAGTTTACGACATGATAGCCTACGCGTGATGTACAATATTTACCGAGATCCAAGCATTCATATTGGTTTTCACCGCTACCGATGTTTTTCCCGCGGGCAAACTTCGCAACTTGGGTGGATTGCGAACTTTAGCCCGAACTGGGAGTACTTAAGCGTCACTCCTGTACAGTGGCCATGGAGCTTAAAATTCGACATGGCGTTATTAACTCTGGTTACACTGGCTCTCTTTGCTCTTACCTCCGAAGCTGGAACTACGGTCTGGTCCGGTAGATTAACTTTGACTCGCAGTCGGAACTTTTCTGACCTTGGCCTCTATTCAGGTAACTTCAATGCATACCCCACGGTGGCTACTTTCGACAATTGTGAGCTTGCGTCCGTGAACTGTTCTCGCCCACATGCTCACACACCGTGTCAGGGAGTTGGAGTAATCAAGGCAAGCGATACTGTTGCTGTTGCGGCTGCCGTCGCTGAATTTTCTGAGTAGTAGGGGCGTATCAATGGTACATACACGGAACGCAACCCACGTCGCACTTCTTGGCACTCGGTCCTGCGTTCAAGAACCCAGCGGACACAAGCG
Source organism: Mycena vulgaris (assembly GCA_029204335.1). Taxonomy (NCBI): domain Eukaryota; kingdom Fungi; phylum Basidiomycota; class Agaricomycetes; order Agaricales; family Mycenaceae; genus Mycena; species Mycena vulgaris. The sequence goes on along the minus strand of JARGYA010000779.1, from coordinate 35,569 downwards.
AAACCAACGGGATTAGAATGACAATCGACACGACGGCAACTTGGAATTCTCAAATGGAGAGGTAGAGACGAGAGGTTGCCCCCTTTGTATAACTAATAGTTCTGGGCAGAGCGGAACTTATCCCTCAGGTCAGTTCAGTTCACGCCTTTTTATTTCTTTTTCTCACGCCGATGGATCGAAGACAACTGCCAACCTGGGAACCGGGAATCTGTTCTATCACTTCAGTGTATCTCACCCGTCTTCCAATCTCCCTGATTCGACCTTGGAACACCAGGTATCTTTAAAATAGACATTTCACGCCGGAATCCCTCATCCTTTTCTCAGATCTGTTTCTTTGAAAGCCACTTTACGGAGGTACGCCGCAGAATCTAACCGAGTTTCAATTCTTAGGACAATCTTAGCTGAAATACGGGGTTGGCCCTAACGGTACTCACCTTACGTGGATGGTTACAGGAGTCAGCCACTGGGACACGCCTTTCACTCCTGGTACCTGGTTTAACTTCGCCTATGATATAGACGCAAGTATACCGCCAGTTTCGTGAAAGAGTTCACTCATTAATGACCTTATCAGTTCTCCTCGGGAACAGTTGGACTTTGGGCGAGCACTGGCTCAGCCCCGCTGGTCAAAGTTGTGCAAAACGTCGCGGCGTCTACTTCCACCAACTCCGCTGACTGGCATCTCGGCGTTCTCCGTATCGTCAACGGGGGGACACCAGAAGACTGGTACTTCAGCGGTGTGTACATCGAGAGCGGACCTGTCACAACGAGCGTCGGCACTGGTACAGGTCAGCCATTTTGAGACCCACAGAATATGGATGTTTACCGGGAATTTCACCAGGCGGCGGAAGTACTACAATCACGTCTGCGAGCACATCCACTGCCTCGAGCACATCCACCATTGCCTCGAGCACATCCACCACTGCCTCAACGACAACCGCATCCTCGACCACCACAGCGGCCGGGCCCACTGCAACCCATTTCGGGCAATGCGGCGGGACTGGTTATACGGGACCCACAGTATGCGCGTCGCCTTACACTTGCACATCCATAAGCCCGCCTTTTTACTACCAAGTAAGTTGGTTCGCAATCCTTATTTTGTGGTACTCATGCTGTTTAGTGCCTGTAATATTGGGCACGTACTTACATGGCCTATATCAGTCGGGCTACCTATACACATGCATAGTTGTACAGCATTGCCTCAGTTCACTAGGCCCTGTTTGCGCGTTAAAGGAGACATCGAATGAAAAGATATTGACGAACTATTACGCCACAAGCTGCTCTGGCTCCTGCATTGCCCGTCTTTAAGCTCTCGGGATCACCTCCGCGTCCAAGATCGTCAGTTCCCTATTGAACGCGCTCGTTAGTAGATTGCAGAGCCAAAATAGAAGTGGACTTACCGCGTGAAGCACGACGGCCCGACTAGACAAAATGAAGATGAGATTAGACATTTACATGTATATGGCACCTACCCGACAATGCTCAATGGACCGTTGAGGGAAATGAGACTATCTTCAAATGTGAAAGACGCAGAGCCAAACTTGTCAGTCTGGGGAAAGGGAGCATATTAGCGATGAGGTCCATATGATGGAAAAAACAGTATGTACCTGAATATTGCCCAGGTCACCGACATGCCTCTCGACGTCCGACGGAGCTCCGTGCTGTTTGGCAAATGGGTTGAAATGTGGTCCAGCAGACAAGCATCCGTCTGTTACATCTCCAAATTGACTGTGAAATACAAGGTGAGATGCGTCAAAAATGATCCCGCGGAACACGAACTGGATGTGAAAGCCTCGCAATGCAAGTGGGTCGAGATTACGAAGCTCTCCGGTGACGGTGACGGCTCCATTTTTCAGTTGCTCGAAAGTGACCGTTCCAGTGGCCCTGGACTCTCCTTTCAAGACAACCACAGCCTGTTGGTAGACTACATTCAAGCTTATGTCGGGTAGTTGGACTCGATGCTCACCTTGGTCACCAAGATGGGCTGTGTTTTCAGGAACGAAGTCCAGAAGATAAAGAGGGTGACAGAAACAGCTGCTCCTGCAACCCACCAGCCTCTGGTGCTGGACGGCTTCTTGGTATTATATTCCATCGCAGAGTGCGCAATTGCTAAGCGTGGCCGGAAATAGCTCGGCTAGCAAGCAGTGGCAGTGCCATTCACGTGTCTTAGAGCCCATTTTGCGTCGGCCGTCTCGGGCCGGACGACCACTTCCGCTATACAAAACCGCCAATCAGATTGGATTTCCAAGGCGACGACGCAATAAGAACCACCTTCGAATAAGTCAATTGTACACCAAACATACCATCCCTCGAGGCCGTGTAGTCAAAGACTCCACTTCTTTCGCTCAAGTGACGCGACGTATCTCCCCTCTAAGTCTAAGACTAATTCCCAGCTCAGACCATATGTTTCTCTCGTACACAGCCCCTCATGACATCCAGTCTGGGCCGTAACGTTAAACCAGCTAGATAACCGACGACCGTACATGTGCGTCTTGACAGGGTTGCCGGCAGCTGTTCGTTTATATGGCGTACATCTGCTGAATCGCCCATCTTCCTTCTCCCATGGATCACCGCAGCTCTCTGGCTCTTGTAGTCTTCTGCTTTCTACTCTTGAAGCTACTCAGCAAAAAGCTTCTTAGAGCATGGCAAGGAAACTCTTCTCACCTAATTTTCCCTCCGGGACCCACCCCTCGACTATTCATCGGCAATTTGCGTGAAATCCCAACAAAGCTCCCTTGGCTGACCTACACAGAGTGGGGACTTCAATACGGTGCGTTTCAGTCATATCCAGAGAGATTTGTGTGATAAATAATTCCGAAAGGTGAACTGGTGCATGCGCGTGTTTTGGGCCAACATCTTGTCCTGGTCAACTCCCGTAAGACTGCTGCGGATTTATTTGACAAACGATCACACATATATTCCGATCGCCCTGTCCTTCCCATTGTTGAACTGTGAGGATTATGTCGTTTTCAGTGTCTTCTCTTCCTCATGTGCCTACCTAGCCTGGGGTGGGATTTTAATTTTGGGTTCATGATGTACGGGCCGAGGTGGCGCCGCCATCGAAGGATGTTGCAAGAGCACTTCCGCCGCGAAATATCACTGGGCTATCGACCCATTCAGATGGAAAAAATCCACGATTTTCTAAGAGGACTTTTATCAAGACCGGAAGATTTTACTTCTCTTTACAAAACGCGAGATCCTCAACCTTGTTTCCACCATTAAAGCTCATTTTTTCACAGTTTGGCAGCAGCAATTATCATGCAAACGGTTTACGGATACCAAGTCAAATCGACCAACGATCACTTCGTAACTCTTTCGGAGCATGCCGCCGAGAAGTTGAAAGCTTCAACTCTGCCGGGCGCGGCAGCTGTCAATACGTTTCCCATTCTCCGTCATTTTCCTGGATGGTTCCCAGGTTGCGGGTTTCAACGTATTGCTGCAGGTGGTTACTTCATTTATTTCAATTTATCTGTGCGATGAATATATGCATCCAGAATGCCGCCAGCTAACGCAAGAAATGCAGCAAGTCCCCTTCGAATTTGTGAAGCAGAATATGGTTTGACCCCCACTAGCCGTCCGTAAGCACTCTGATGAATTGATAATGTCACCTTTCAGCGAAATGGTATTGATTCAAAATCAATGACGGCAAAACTACTGGAGACTAGTCAGGCTAGGGGTCGTTCTGACGAGCGCATGATTCAAGAAGTAGCGGCGGTGGGATACGCAGGTAAATATGACTCTATATTGCCAACATTTCAATGTTCAAAATTAAAGAGCAGCTGGCGCCGATACCGTATGCAGCAACAATTTGAACGCACATGTTATCTTCTCATAAATAGTTTAGACAACCTCGGCAGTAGGCTCATTCTTTATCGCGATGGCGATCCATCCCGAAGTCCAGCAAAAGGCTCAAAATGAGATCGACACTGTCATCGGGACCAACCGACTCCCAGAATTCGAAGATCGGCCGTCCCTGCCTTACATCGAGGCTCTATACAGGGAGCTAACGCGTTGGAGACCAGTGCTTCCGCTTGGCGTCGCTCACGCCACGAGCGCTGATGATATATATGAAGGATACTTCATTCCGAAAGGTAAAAACCATATTGCTGGGTTCGAAACTTTGCACTGACAACGTGTTTAGGCTCCACAGTTATTAGCAACATATGGTAGGAGATATCAGGTGTTTGGAAATTCTCTAATGAAAATATCAAGGGCCATGACACGCGACGAGTCCATGTACCCAGACCCCGAGCATTTCAAACCGGAACGATTTTTCACGGCGGACGGAAAATTGAACGACGACGACGTGACTGGGTTGGCATTTGGGTCAGTTCCTCGCATTATATGGACATTCAAGAGATCCAATATTCCTGACTAGCTTCGGTCGGCGCGTCTGCGTCGGTCGTCATGCGGCAGATGCGACAGTCTGGGCAACAATTGTATCAGTTTTATCGATGTTTAATATTGCAAAGGCAAAGGATGACGCAGGAAATGACATCGAAATCGACCTCGTTTATTCAGACGGATTCATAAGGTATGTTTTGTAGCCATGCCTATATCTGGTCTACATTCTAATCGCAATAGCCACCCGCCACCCTTTCGGTGTTCTATCACGCCTCGGACAGAAATGGCAAAAAAACTGGTCCTAGGAACTGCCGAGGATATGCACGGGTTCTAATGTCCTCATCTCTTTCTCTTAATAATTATTTGGCTCATGGCTGAGATGATCATGTGGCTCACTTGGAGAAACTGAACCGTGGGGACACTTTGTCGGCCAATGCCGCCGAGTCACGAGTGATATTCAACTTGACTTGGCAATTGTTGGATTCTCAGGGGGGTTGTGACAAGGGGGCACCGGAGTTAAAATTTTTGACCTAGGGCCGATTTTGACTCTAATTTCACCTACGAATCCGAATCTGAACACCAAAAGGTCAGAAGTTGAGTCAGTCCCAAGATAAGGGACAATTTGTCTTAAAAAAAAACAATCTTTTTTCTCAATCTTTTTTTTGGATATATACGGAGATTCCGCACAACTTTCAAGAAAAAAATCCTCAGACTTTGGACCTAACTATCACGTGACTTGCCTTATATGGTAAGAGGATTCCCATAAGAGGCGAAGTATGTTTTTCGTCTTGCGGAAGAACGGCTTCACCAAATATTGCGGGATGTGCGGTTTCGGTGTTTTCACCCATTTATGTCTCATAAATCGGCCACATGTCAAAATTTTCAATTCCGGTGCCCCCTTGGGTTGTGAATCATTCCTGGATCCGGAGTTATCCAGGTCTAATATTCCCACATTTTTGTTTGGCTTTACTTGTACGCTCCTGCCTCCGCTTTCTTCACTGCAACTCTGTGCTTTGGCTCTTAGAGCTAGTTCAACAGCCCGATGTCATTTATTTCACCCAGAAATACACAACTACTGATTTTCTTGGGCTCGAACTTCCCACTGTACTTTGTAAAGGTCACGGAAATCATCTGTCGAGAATTAGTCCGGACCTTCAACGCAACGCCTAAAATGCCACAAAACCACATGCCGGAGGCGAAAAGCTAGTCTTCAGACAGACACCACAACGAAACTCACTAGCTATAAGGAAAAATCACGGGCCGGAGGCGACAAGCCACCGTCGCGAAAGGCCACAGTCCGGACGTAGTCAACGGGGCCATTAGATTTAGGCCAAATCCGTACTAAATCCTGCTACAATCCATCGCACGGCCTAGAGGATCTAGGTCTGCCCGGAGAGCGTTAGTATAACTTACCGACACTCTGGCGCTCTCGTAAATGCTTTATTCGAGAGTCCTTCAATTCCGGCTGTTATGTTCTCTGACACCCGACGGTCGGACAATTTTAATGAGAAACCCGGTTTCTCAGAGAAACCCCGCCCGATTTGGAAGTGCTATTGGGCAGCCGGGTTTCCCAAGAAACCTCTGCCGGGCATCGGCCGGCCGCATCACCGAATGCTAGTTTCACACAGAGAACTGTTACAGAGGAACGTGGCAGGCCTAAGTCGCCGGCCGAGAGCTAGCAGAATAATTCAGGCAACAGCGAAGCAGAGCAGACTTCAATTGGCTGAATGAAACATAGGATTTGCCGCCTACAAAAGATAGGACAGGTTGGGGCCACACTCGCCGCCCGCTAGAGCTCGCTTGGTCTTCCATGTTGCGCAAACCAGTGTGCATCAAAATGATCGGAGCACGTCCCGTGCAGCCACAGAGCGACCCTGAGTGAGTGTGGTGTCTCGGCGACCACTTACCGTTGCCGGCCGTTGCCCGGAAGTCTCGGGGTTTCCCACTAGTCTTTTGGAAGATTTCCCTGATGGCAGGGGTTTCTCTGGGAAACCGGGTTTCCATTAGAATTATCCAGAATTATCCTGCTGTTCGCTGGTCTGTATGGCGGTCGAAACCCAGCTTTAATAAAATCGTCCTAAAAATCCTGTTTTCACTCCCTTTTCAGCAAATCCGAAGAAAACTGCCTGATCTTAAGTTTGTGTGCGAACTCAGAACAAAAGATGCTCAGGTTCTGAAAAAATGTTTGCACTGAAAAAATGTTTCCCTCAAAAAATGTTTCCCTCAAAAAAAAAAAACTTTCTTTATCCCCGGCCGGTCGAGAACCAGTCACATGATGCTGCGCGCTAGTGTGCCATCATGAAACAAGACCAAATATAAGCCCTTTTCTTGCTCTAGGTAGTAACCGATTGCCTGATGGTTTAGTCCTATTTAGTGGGCCCCTTAGCACTCCACATTTGACCACTGGGGAATGCACCCATTATATTTTGGCCACTTTCAAACCACTGGTTGACTATTTGGTGCCAAATACCATCATCTGGTGTGATTTCGTTTCTGCACAGTTCAATTGGAGTCAGTACCTACAACTGTGTATACTATCAGCTTTCTATACCGCTATATGAGGCCAAACTCGGCCATCAGGCGATGGGTTACTACCTAGAGCAAGAAAGGCCTATATTTGGTCTTGTTTCATGATGGCACACTAGCGCGCAGCATCATGTGACTGGTTCCCGACCGGCCAGGGATAAAGAAAGTTTTTTTTTTTTTTGAGGGAAACATTTTTTGAGGGAAACATTTTTTGAGGGAAACATTTTTTCAGTGCAAACATTTTCAGAACCTGAGCATCTTTTGTTCCGAGTTCGCACACAAACTTAAGACCCAGTGAGAAAGCCAGGTAAGCAGATTGAGCGAGAACGAGGCAGAACGAGAAATTAGTCCAATTGGTCAAAGTCCTCATTTTGCCTCGATAATCTGGAATCCGCTCGTTTTGGCTCGTTGGCGAACGAGGAGAAACGAGAGAAAATGAGGGGGAGCGAGCCGTTCAATTATAGTGAGCCACATTGAACCAAAATGAGAAAGCATTGAATAAAATTGTATTTCAGATACTAATACACGTGGTAATACACGAATCCTACCGGCGCACCGCCTGCCGCCGCCGCCGCCCCCTGCACCGCTCCTGCTCCCCCGTCGCTCCACCCGCCCCACCCTCGTTCCGGCGCAATTCCATCTCCACTGGCGCTCGCTGCCATTGCGGAACTCGTCCTCCGGCCCGGCAGTCGATGACGAGGACGCAGCAGCGGGGCCCAGTGGCGGCATGCGATGGCGCAGCGGCGGGGAGTGGTTGTGCATGTGCGGATGCAGGGACGGTGCAGGCGAGGGACCGGGCGTTGCGGGGATGGAGGCTTGCGCGCGTGGGCGGATATCTGCGGGTAGAGCGCGGGCGACGGGGCAGGCGGGAGGGACAATGCAGGTGGTGGAGGCTAAAGGCGGGGCGCCGCGCACTGCACGAAGATGAGACGAGGGGGAGGGGAAGGGAAAGAGCGCCGCACCGCGCAGGATATCGGCACGGCGGCCGATCTCGTTGACTCCCGCAGCGTGGCCGCAACTTCCGACGCATTGTCGTCCCCCAGGGCCATTGTACCGGGTGTGTGCGCTCTTGGGCACTATTATAATTGTCGGCCGCGGGCCCTGCGGCGTGTCAGAGGCAGTTCGCAACAGAAAAGGTAATCATACCGCGCAAGGCTCGTGGAGGCAATGGTAGACAGCGCGCAGATGTGCCTAGGTGAACAGATGGGTCTGTGTAAGTGGATGAATCGGAAACAGAGGACAGGAAATGTACTCCGTCTGTAGTATGTGTTCTGAGGACAAGCCGCGGCTGATGAGGTGGTCAGATACGGATCGGAAGCTGAGCGGCACAAACCTATGATGCAGTACCAGCGTCGATTGGGTCCAAGTATGAGGGAGCAGCAGGCGGCGGGGGCAGCTACGGCTGGGCGCGCGCGACGAGGAGATGGTGGGGGAAAGAAAGCGACATTTAAAACTCCGACATGGTACGACTTTAGTTTCATTAAGTCAAGTCCAACGCGCCGACGATTCAATGACGTACGGGAGTGTTAGTGTTCGAAATTTTGCGCGAAGGAGAAAATGTCGAATGAGAGAAAATGAGAAGTGGACAATAATGTGAAAATCTATTGACGAAGTTGACATTGCCTGAATCCACGGTTCAATCTGCCTCGATCTGCCTCATTCCCTCATTCTGGCTCGTTCTCGCTCATTCTGCTTACCTGGCTTTCTCACTGGGCTTAAGATCAGACAGTTTTCTTCGGATTTGCTGAAAAGGGAGTGAAAACAGGATTTTTAGGACGATTTTATTAAAGCTGGGTTTCGACCGCCATAGGTCTGGCAGTTTTGCGTCAGCTGGTATTGCTATCATTCCTACCCCTATCAGTTATCTGTACTTAAAAGGCCTCCCCCAATCCCTCCGACTCTCTCGAGCGCAGTCTTTCCTCCGAGATGGATCGCCCCAATGCTCTCCTCTTTCTTGGGATCCCCCTGCTTGTGTTATTGGGCATAAAAATCATCACTCTTTGGAGAGGAAACCCATCCCGCTTGCCCTTCCCTCCTGGGCCGGTTCCGAGATTCATAGCCGGAAATTTACATGAAATCCCTGCCAAACAGCCGTGGCTGACCTATACCGACTGGAAACTGCGATATGGTGGGTACTGAGGTCGTTGAATAAACTTGGCTAATGGAATGAAAGGCGATATCGTACATGCGAGAGTTTTTGGACAGCACATCATCTTTCTGAATTCGCTCAAGATGGCTTCAGACCTATTAGAAAAGCGGTCCCATATCTATTCAGACCGCCCCGCTGCACCCATGATCGACCTGTAAGTCCTTGCCTAAATTCTATCTTCCGCCGCTGATGCATTTCAGAATTGGGTGGGATTTCAATGTGGGGCTCATGCCCTATTCAGACAAGTGGCGACAACACATGAGAATGTTTCAACAGTGTTTCCGTCCAGATGCGGCTAGAACCTACCGGCCCATTCAGATGACGAAAATACACGATTTTCTACGAGAGCTGTTATCAAGGCCCGAAGAGTTTGTTGCTCTTTACAAAACGCAAGATCCTCCTTGTATATACGTCGTCAAAGCTGATGCTTCAACAGCGTCTCTGCAGCAATAATCATGGCGACTGTGTACGGATATCAGGTGGAACCCACTGACGATCACTTCGTAACTCTCGCGGAGAACGCCGTCAAGAATTTGTCGGAGTCGGCCCTCCCAGGCGCAGCAGCCGTTAACGCCTTCCCCATTCTTCGCTACTTGCCTGGTTGGTTCCCGGGTTGCAGCTTTCAATATTTTGCTGCAGGTCATTCTTTTGGCCCCCTATCATACGTATTACGTCCCAACTAAACACTGATGTTTTAGACTGCCGCAAGCTGACGGAGGAAATGCAACAAGTTCCATTTGATTTCGTCAAACAGAACATGGTCTGTGTCTATTTTTTTCATCTCTAATTCCGATAATGGAGCGGTTTTCATTTCAGGGAGAAGGCATCGGCGCAAAATCAATTGTTGCTTCACTCTTGGACACAAACCAAGCACAAGGTGGCTCCAACCACCAGGAACAGATGGTCAGAGCAGTGGCCGCGACAGCATACGCAGGTGCCGTTGCATCTGCTCGCAAAACATAAACAGTCATTGACATTCCGTATAGCGGGATCTGACACTGTATATATATGACCCTCAGGTCATATCTCCTATTGAGCTAACACCTGCATTTAGACAGCCTCATCGCTGGGTTCATTCTTTTATGCCATGGCGGTCCATCCAGAGGTTCAGAAGAAGGCGAGTCTCCATGGACAGACTCCTCAGCGTATCTAACCCACACTTTGTTCGATTAAGGCCCAAAATGAGATCGACGCCGTCATCGGGACACATCGGCTCCCAGAATTTGAGGATCGACCTTCCCTCCCTTACGTCGAGGCTCTCTACAGAGAGGTCATGCGCTGGAAACCGGTTCTCCCCCTCGGCGTGGCTCATGCCACGAGTGCAGATGATATATACGAGGGGTACTTCATTCCGAAAGGCGAATATCTTGTCTTATTCATGGGTGGTTTGAACTAACAGAATATCAGGTGCTACGGTTTTCAGTAACATATGGTGTGGGATACTTTATCTGCAGAACTTCTCTGTCATTCAAGTTATCAAGGGCCATGACGCGCGACGAGTCCATTTATCCTGAACCTGAAAGGTTTAACCCCGATCGGTTTTTCACGGCGGATGGGAGGTTGAACGACGATGACACTGTGTTGGCGTTCGGGTGAGCCCATTCGGCATACCTCCACTCGCATATACCGACGAGCGTTATAGTTTCGGGCGCCGCATATGTGTAGGCCGTCACGCTGCAGATGCCACGATTTGGGCAACAATCACATCGGTTCTATCGGCCTTCACCATCGCAAAGGCCAGAGATGAAGCAAGAAACGAAATCGAAATTAATCTGGCCTATTCGGATGGGGCCATCAGGTATGAGAGGACTCGGGCATTCGACGGGGGTGCTTTCTCACCATAATATGCTTACAGCCATCCGGAACCTTTTCAATGTTCAATTACTCCTCGTTCTCAGACAGCGAAGCATCTGGTTCAAGCGACGAAGGACGTGGACGAGCCTTAGGGATTTTCCTTCCTTCCTTGGACCTTACTCAGTTTTCACTCTATTATATGAGGCTCGGTCCCATGATTCAACTGTGTACTTCAATTCTGTCGTAACCTCAATTCACTTGTTCTGAACAATTACACGCATCTCCTCAATCTGCAGAGGCATACGTTCCCAATAAACATGATCCTAATTGAACGGAGAGGGCCTCCAGTTTATTATACGCTAGTACAGCGCCGTGAATGTTGCTTGGGTGGATCACTATCGCATCATGAGAGTTACTTCCATCTCTCTCTGGCCACTATGGCTATTCAAAACAAGTATCTGTGGTCAATAACCCGAATTTCACTGCGCACTGTAGTCCCGCCCGGACGGTGACCCAGTGCACATCCTAAAAGCCGTGTTCATACATCGAGATTATGCAAGAACGATTCTGTGTTGCTCCAAAGCTTTCCCGCCATCTCGGCATCCCGTGTCGCCGTCGAGCTGGTCAGTGTGCCCACGGGTAGCATGTACTGGCCTCGGTATTTGTCGGGATCAGCCCGGACAAGTGGGGACGCGGCAGCAAAGAGGGAGGTCGCCGCGCCGTCGTCGGGGCTAGTCATGAACGTGCTGAAGAGGAAATGAAACAGTCGGGATAGCGGGAAGTAGTGGGCGAAGGTGTTTACGGAGCCCGGATGCAATGCCATTACTATGATGTTGCCCCCGTCGGCGTCGAGACGCCTCTGCAACTCGGTAGTCCAAAGATTCGTGGCATACTTAGAAACCGCTGGCATTTCGTAGGCTGAGCTTAACATGTAGAATAGACAACATCGCCACTGACCATATCGAGCAAAACTTGGCGCCATGTACTGTTTGCACTCGTCGTTGAAGAAGCTTGGGTCGCCGAAATCCGTGGTAGGTTTCGTCATCCGATGCATTTGCGAAGATACCTGGATGCTGGGTTTAGTCGATTGATCACGACGACGGAATGACAATAAGCATATCCACATTGACGATTCGAACATCACTCTCGGTTTCCTGCGCCGTTTTCATGAGCAGGTCCAAGAGAGTCCGTGTAAAGACATATGGCCCAATGTAGCTGATGGGAATTAGCTTGAAGACGCGAGGGATCGGGAGGACATCCACTCACTTTGTAGCCATCATTTCGGGTAGACCTGGTCGTACAGTTGAAACTTCCTACTTTCCGATTTAATTTACCATACCATCAGCCGTTTTGTGTGTTTTTTGCTGCAAGTCGGTGAGCCTGCAAGAGATTTATTCCCCAAAAGTATATGTCGCTGCTCAAGAGCGTACAATCCAGCATTATTGACTAGACAGGATGAACAAAATACCCCACGGGAGTACCAGATGAATGGACACACCCAAAATATCGAGTCTCGTCTCCTTCTTGAGATATTCTTGAGCCGACTTTTTAGCCAGTCGAGGATCGGCCAAATCCAACTTGAGAAAGGTGACCTGGCCGCTGCCAAGACCGTCGTGCTCCAACCTGGCGATTGCACCCGTAGCCTTGGATTCATTCCTCGCCGCGAGGTAGACTTTTGCTCCGCGTTGTGCCAGGAATTTCACGGTGGAGTAGCCGATTCCGACGCTTTCAAGTTGAAGCGAACCGTTCATTAATGATGCAACTATAAACCTACTTTCCGCCGGTTACGATTGCCACCCTCCCTGTCAGGTCAACAATATCTGTCGAAGGGTCGAATTTTTTGGACGAGTGGAAATTGCCCATGTTGGAGGGTGTGGGTCAAGATGGAGGCATGAGAAAATCACGGAGGAAGCGAAACGATAATGTCCTCGTTCATGAGCTCATACTATCGCAGCGTCATGACGCGTCCGCGTCCGAAAAGTTGTCCGAGATCATAGATGGGAGCACCTCGGCCGAGCACCTGATGCACCGAACCCAAAATGTGGTCGACGCAAGAGGTCACCGATCTTCTGATCCGACCCACTGAGAACGACACGTGACTTTATTTGATGGAACGCAGAAAGTGCGAAGAACAGCAGAAAGAAAATGGTTTCAGTACTCTTCCGTGAATAGAAAATGTTTCAAGATGATCATAAACAGCTAGTTCCATCTTCCGAGAGAAATTGGCTCCCCCGCCTGAGGGCTCGGATTTATGTCTCAATTTGGCAGCGCCTGCATAAGAGGTCCAGGGACTGAGAAAATAAGTTCAAACCAGTCGGATGGATATTAAAGGATCCCAACATCATTCACATACACTCTACATACTTCTTTGTGCAAGAGCCAGAGCGTTTGCGGCATTCACAGGACGAGGCCAAACACATCATTATTTGGTCTCCTTCATCAACACGTGCTGTTCTCAGTGGGTCGGATCAGAAGATCGGTGACCTCTTGGGTCGACGCGCATTTCGAGCCAAGGGAATATGTTCGGAGTTATCCGTCCCCGAGCTGATCCGCATGCTCCTGGCATCCACGCGAAAACGCAGTTTTCTATTCCAACAGTAAAAATATAATATGTGCTCCTATATGTTGATGTAGATGAACTATAAATGATGATGAGGGCAGCCAGGAGAAAGAGAGGTTCCAGTAACGAAAGCAGGTAAATAGCGACGGTATGATAATCTACAGGGACAGTGAGTGGATGTAATAACAGGGGTCGGGATTAAAAGGAGTGTGGGTGTATAGGACAAATGGATACGGATGCGATGTCGATTAGGACAGATTGAGGGATTAAAAAAGAGTGTCGAGTATTGGATAAGATGCTGCGAGATGGGACGGGGATGGAAGGAATGTAGGGTGGATCGGTTATTAGCAGCTAAGCGAGCCGACGGCGATGTTGGTGCCGTTGTAGGAGAACCCTGCACAGAAAGAAATGAATTAGGCCAAACGCGAGGTAAATGCATACAAGCACGTACCAGAGAACTGGGCCTGGACGGTATGAGACAAATTGGAGTTCTCGACGACGCTGTCGATAGGAGGCTCCACCGTGAAGACCGTGTCGAAGTTTGACACATCCTGCACATTAAATAAAATTCAGAGGTCAGTAGGAAGGTGGTGGGAGGGTCACGTACGATAGGGCTGGTGACGTTCGGCTTGAACGGCGGCTGGATCTTCTTCTGCAGGAGTTTCTTGAAGTCGGTGCTGGCAAAGAACGCGTGTTTCTTTATCTCTGCTGCGCCATTTACGCCGAGACGCCGCGTGGGATCACGGATTAACAGCTCCGTCAGAATGCTGCGCGCGTCGGTGCTGATCTCGGGAGGAAAGACGAGGGGATCGTTAAGAATCTTCTCGTACATCCTGTCCGTCACCTCTGTTCGAGCAAAGTGAGCAAAGTTCAGTAGGAGCCCGGAGCGGGTACGGGGACTAACCATCGTAGAACGGAGGAAGACCCGCAAGCATCTCGAAAAGCAACACCCCCAACGTCCACCAGTCAATGGTCTTGTCTGAATCATGTTTATGTCAGAAAAGGCCGCGAAGAAACAGAATGCACGCAACTATAACCACCACCATTGAGAATCTCTGGCGCAAGGTACTCGGGCGTTCCACAAAATGTGTTGGTTTTGTCGTCCGCCTTCATGTTGAGCTTGCAAAGGCCAAAATCGCAGAGCGCGATATGACCGGTGAAGTCCAGGAGGATGTTCTCAGGTTTGAGGTCCCTTCCGTCGTTGGTCAGATACAGCGATACGAGGTTGGTTAAGAGAACACACCGGTACACTACATCGAGTTCGTGCAGGTGCTCTAGGGCGAGCAGCAGCTCCGCGCTGTAAAATCTGTGCAGTAATGTAAATTGGTGGAGTCTGTGCGTTGCAAGGAACGTACCGGGCGCGTTCCTCGTTGAACCGCTGCTCACGTTGCAAATGATGGAAGAGTTCTCCTCCGTTGACAAACCTGTTACCCTATAGTTAGCTCGTCACTCCATGCTGTGGGCGGGACCGTACGCAAGGACAAGATACAGCTTTTGCTCGGACTGGAAGCTGAACTTGAGAGGCACGATAAAGGGACTGTTCACTTGGGCAAGCACAAGTCGCTCCGCCAGCGTGTGTGTGATTTCATTCCGGTTCACTGCAGAACACCCGGTCAGAAAACCCGGATGGGGAACGTGGGCGGATGTACCGATGTGCATCTTGCGGATGGTCTTGAGCGCGTATATGCGCGACGTGTCACGCTTGCGCACTTGCATGACCTGGGCCCAGTGTCACTGGCTGTAGCCAACTCAAGCCGAGACCATCTCACCTTGCCGAAGCTCCCCTTTCCAATGACAGTGATGAGTTCAAAGTCATCGATGGTCAAGGATAGATCGTTCGTGGGCTGGTAAGCCACACCGATCTGGATCTTGCCCGCGCCGCCGGCGAGGTCGTACCACTGATCTTGGGTACCACCGTCGTCAAAATTTGGGATGAACTGGCCGAAAGTCAGTTCCCGTGGCTGGAAAGTCAGAAAGTGCACATACCTTGAGTCCGCCCAAAAAGATATCATTACCGAGATCATCGGCGCCGTCTCCCCCACGCTTCGGCTCATCAGCCCGGAGGTAGCATTGTATGGATATCTCAGAGTTGCGCGACACATCACTGTAATACGTGGGTTGGTAAGCGCACGACACAAAGCAGCCGATGATGACGGACAAATGCGCTTGGTACATGAAGATGGGCTTGTCAAGCTCGCCTCCCAGCGGTGTGATGAGGACCTGGTTAACCTCGTATTCCATGACGAGATACGGAAGCCACCAGCATTGAGTCCTTTGGATCGAATCTCTGCAAAAAGACATGTTATGTAAGGCATATGTCGGAAAAACATATTATCTAAAGACCTATTTCCACGCGTCTTTGCAAGGCGCTGCTGGGTGACGCTAGAGGGCGAGACGGACGAGGCGACCTTGGCCTGCTGCGAGTTGAGGGCGGCCTGGACAGCAGGGGGGACGGTGGTGCCTGGGGGCACGGCAAGGCCTTCTGCCCATAGGACACGGATAGCTGGGGGACAGAATTTAGAGGGAAGTAATGAAAGGGCGGAGGCATGGTTACCAAGCAGTCCCGACCTGGGACTGGGCTTCCCGCCTGGAGTGGGGGTAATGGAGCGGGGAGTGACCGCCTCGTCTGAAGGAGTTGCTCTCAGATTAATCACAGAGGACTTCTTGCTCCGGCCTAATTTCCAGGACATGTGGGGCCAAGCAGGAGAATGTCAGCGTGTTCTGAGCAAGCCGTCAGCGAGCGACAGGCGGGTTGATTGTGGCTCACAAATAAGCGAGCAAGGATAGATCCGCGGTGAAAGCCTGCTTTCAGAGCCGGGGCAGGACGTCTAAGTAACACAAGCAGAGAATCGAGAAGGAGACAGTCTTCGCGGAGGGAATTCAAAATGCTGAGTAAGCATTCCCACCGTAATTAAGCGGGGATTATGTAAGTGCGACCGAAATAGAAATCCCCAAGAAATTCTGCGTTCAACCCGTACGCGCTGGTATCACCGTAAAAATAAGAGATTGTACCAAAACACTTATTTTCGCACCGGGGCAAAGACGCACACGATGTAGGACAGAAACGAGAAATTGCCCCACGGCCCCCGCTCTATGATAGTACCCGATGACAGTGGGCACTGCACCTATTTTGTACGGGTAGGTACAGCGGGCCAGGGAGCGACGACTATTCTTTCTCCTGCTGCGACACCTGGACTCTGGTGTTCGGTTGCTGGCCGGAGTGATGAAGGGTCGTATTCTTCAAAGATAGTTTCTCAGAGCGAGACCATCGGGATTCCACTTGCAAAATGGGAAAATGAGGAGGAAAGAAAAGAGGACAGCACATGTAGTAGACGATTCGATTGCAGCTTTGTCCGTCCATTCAAAGAGCGGCGAAGGCACACCGGCTCTTCCGTCGGGTGTGGAGGATCCGGGTCTCCGCACCTTACAGTGCCAACCGGGTGTGTCAGAAAGCGCCGAGGTGTTTTAAATTTCTGGGATTGCACTGGCAGGGAGCCCGGAGATGTAGGAATTAAACGAGGGATGAACCTTGCTTTCAATTTTCAAAGTTTGTCCATAGCGATTACTGTACTATTACGACCAAATGTTCAAGTGACGAGGGTCGTGAATTGGTCGTGAACTAAACATCTGTGAGGTAGTATTGGTGTTTCTGCTTGAAGGTATTCAATCTTTAGTTCACTCAATGATTAGGTGCAATCAATTCTTAGATTTACACGCTGGCGGTGAAGCCGGGGGGTTACGAGCTCGTGAGGTAACTACCTATTTCCTATACTGTTCATTCAGTCCATCCGAGTCATTCTGAGTCATTCCATAGTGATAGTGATAGGGATAGATATAGTATGCATGCCGTCCATAACCATATAGGTAGAGACTTTTGAGGCCTAAAACTTCCCTAAACTCACAACATCTCGGCGCTGGCAGCAAGCTGGCAGTCCATTTATGGCAATTCTTTTTATCAGAACGAACACCAAGAAAATGAACACCTAGTGTGAACATTTGGGTCGAAATATAGTACAGTTTCGTCGAAAGCACTATGTATAGTCTCAGTGAGTCAGGGCTCCCAAGTTGGGATAGTCTGGCACCGAGACTACGAAAGCACTAGATGACTCGATATCCAGATAGGGATCCAGGCACAAGCGTCTAGCCCGGAGCGTGCGCCGAAGTCGAGGCCATGTTGCCTCAACGAGAAAAATTATTCGCAGCAGTTCGCAGCAGTTCGCCGGCGCTCTGGACGCCTTTTGAGTCCACGTTTGGTTGCGGCAGGTCAAAAAGTGATGACTGATTTCGTTGACATAACCGGGCCTTCGGCCCCTGGAACGGTGCCGATCTTGGTATTTTATCGCGAGCTGTTGCGTCTTGCTTCCAACTCCACCTCCAATGTCTACAGACTCCGTGGACGAAAAGGCCCCCGTTGTCGCAAACTCCAAGCGCGGTTTCTTCTCCCGCAAGCCCAAGGTCGAGACTGATGCCAGCTCGGAGACCACCGATGTTGAAGTCGAGCCTGTCGAGCCTCCCACCCCTCCTGTTTCCTTCACGCAACTGTTCAGGTTCTCCACCAAGTTTGAATTAATAATCGATGCTATCGGTTTGGTTGCTGCCGCCGCTGCAGGCTCTGCTCAGGTCCGTCTATACTGCCTCCAGGTCGTGCAATTCTCAACTGTTTCTCTCAGCCGCTCATGACCATCCTCTTCGGTAACCTCGTAAACCAGTTTGTCGAGTTTCAGATCGTCATAAATCAGATCGAGGGTGCGGACGCAGCCCGGGCTGCGACCGCTACGGCAGAGCTCCCCATAGTGGCCAAAGCTTTTAGGCACCAGGCCAGTCTTCTTGCAATATATCTCGTGATTATCGGTATGTCCAGCTCAGCAATGCGCCGCGCCTTTCTCATTTCAATTAGGTGCTGGCATGTTCCTTTGCACCTATACATACATGTGCGCAGCCAGCACTTGAGCCTATCTTCAAAATTAACCCCTAGTTCGCGTTTTGTGCGTGATTTCTCTCAGGTACATATTTGTCTATACCGCCGAAGTCAACGCGAAGCGCATTCGGGAGCGCTACCTCAAGGTAAAGCCGCATTTGGCCCAATCAATTATATATTTGTGACTCATCTTCCCCAGGCTATCTTGCGCCAGGATGTCCAGTTCTTCGATAAAGTTGGAGCCGGCGAGGTCGCGACGCGAATTCAAACGGACACTCGTGAGTACCGCAATTCATGAATATCAGCCTGTACTCATGTGTCGTCCCAGATCTGGTGCAGCAAGGCATCTCAGAGAAAGTGGCCTTGGTCGTCAATTTTCTTGCCGCGTTCGTCACCGGTTTCATCGTTGCATATGTCCGATCGTGGAGACTCGCGCTGGCCATGTCCTCGATCCTGCCCTGCATCGGGATAACCGGTGCAGTCATGAACAAGGCCATCTCACGCTATATGCAGTAAGTGTTTTGCTTTTACTTCCGTGGACCTGTCGTCATTCTCCGTCGTCATTCTATTTAGACTCTCTCTCAAGCACGTCGCCGAGAGTGGAAGTCTAGCCGAAGAGGTCATCTCCACCATCAGGACGGCACAGGCTTTCGGAACGCAGCAAATTCTGTCGGGGCTGTATGACAAGCACATCGAACAGTCGCACCAGTCGGATGTGAAGGCTGCCTTCGTGCACGGCGTAGGATTGTCCATATTTTTCTTTATTATATATAATGCCTACGCGCTAGGTAGGCACCTGTTTTGTAGTAACCGCACTCTCCTGACCCATTCCTTCCCATTTCAGCTTTTAGCTTTGGCACCACGCTCATTAATTCTGGCCATGCCACCCCCGGCGCCGTCATCAATGTTTTCATGGCCATTCTCATCGGGTCTTTTTCACTGGCGATGCTTGCGCCGGAGATGCAAGGTGAGAATCACAGAGCTGAACCGTTACACGTACTTACTGTCCCAAACAGCTATCAACCACGGCCGTGGTGCCGCTGCCAAGCTGTTCGCGACCATCGACCGCGTGCCTGCGATCGACTCTGCGAACGAGGAGGGCCTGAAGCCCGACCACGTCGACGGGGAGATCTGCCTCGAGAACGTTGTTTTCAGCTACCCATCGCGTCCCACTGTCCCCGTCGTCAAGGGCCTTTCGCTCAGATTCCCCGCAGGCAAGACCGCCGCCCTCGTCGGCGCGTCCGGATCCGGCAAGTCGACCATCGTCTCGCTCGTCGAGCGTTTTTACGATCCGACCAACGGCATTGTCACGCTTGACGGTATCAACGTTAAAGACCTGAATCTCAAGTGGCTGCGGTCTCAGATTGGGCTTGTATCCCAGGAGCCCACTTTGTTCGCCACGACCATCAAGGGAAACGTCGCGCACGGTTTAATCAATACCAAATACGAGCACGCCTCCGAGGAAGAGAAGTTCGCCCTCATCAAGGAAGCCTGCGTGAAGGCCAACGCCGATGGTTTCATCTCTAACCTCCCGAACGGATATGACACTGTGCGTAGTAACCAGTTTTGCCTGTCGCAGCATGTTTATGACCCTGTTTAGATGGTTGGAGAGCGTGGATTCCTTCTCTCCGGAGGACAAAAGCGTCAGTGCTGTTTCCTGGCTAGCAATTTATCCTAACCCTGACGATAACAGAACGAGTCGCAATTGCACGCGCAATCGTCTCTGACCCGCGTATACTCCTCCTTGATGAAGCCACCAGTGCACTCGACACACAGGTACGTTGGCTGAAAGGCTTCTAGAGAACTCAAACTAATATTTCCCAAGTCTGAGGGAGTCGTTCAAGACGCTCTGTAAGTTGATAGTCCAGTCCTCTGTATCATCGCTTAAGCTGATCGCTTCGTTCAGTGACAAGGCCTCTGCGGGACGCACGACCATCACCATTGCCCATCGTCTCTCTACGATCAAGGATGCCAATATGATCTTCGTCATGGGCGACGGCCTTGTTCTCGAACAGGGTACCCACAACGACCTCCTCAACAACGAGGCCGGCGCGTACTCCCGGCTCGTGCAGGCGCAGAAGCTCCGCGAGAGCCAGGAACGCAGCGACGGCGCGTCCGAGGACACTGCCCAGGAAGCTGAGGACATGGAGAAGGCTGTGCGCGAAGAGATCCCGCTGGGCCGCAAGAACACCGGACAGCACTCGCTGGCCAGCGAGCTCATCGAGAAGCGCCTACAAGAGCACCAGAAGGACGCCGAGGGCGAGTACGGGCTGATCTATCTGTTCAAACGCATGGGGATGCTGCACCGCGCTGGCTGGAACAGATATCTCTTCGGCTCGATGTGCGCCGTGCTGACCGGTTGTGTGTACCCTGCATTCGGTATCGTTTATGGTGCGCTCCCATTCGCGTCTTTTGTTTCGCATCTCACCCTTGTAATGCAGCCGAGGGGATCAACGGCTTCTCCCTCGAAGGCCACGCGCGCCGCGTTGCTGGTGATCGCAACGCCCTTTGGTTTTTCATTATTGCGATCATCTCGACTGTCACCATTGGCTTCCAGAACTACATGTTCGCGTCCGCGGCCGCGACGTTGTCGATGAAGCTGAGGTCTCTGAGTTTCAAGGCCATCCTGCGGCAAGACAGTACGTCCTTTCGCATCCGCATCTTCGCTATTCTAACGATTTCTTAGTTGAGTTCTTTGACAAGGACGAGAACAGTGCCGGAGGCTTAACGTCCACGCTCAGTGATAACCCTCAAAAGGTCAACGGTCTGGCCGGTGTGACACTCGGCGCGTAAGTTGTCCTTGACGGTATATTGTGTTTGCTTTTCATGACATTTCTTTACCAGTATCGTTCAGAGTTGCGCAACCCTCGTTGCAGGCGCTATCATTGGATTGGCGGTCATCTGGAAGATCGGCCTTGTTGGAATCGGTATACCCTTTCCCCAACTTTCCAGATGGCCCGCTTATTGATGTATGTCTTCACTGCCCAGCTTGCACTCCTTTCCTCGTATCTGCCGGTTATATCCGTCTGCGCGTTGTTGTCCTCAAAGACCAGAAGAACAAAGCGGCTCACGAGGGCTCGGCACAGCTTGCCTGCGAGGCTGCTGCTGCCATCCGCACCGTCGCTTCGTTGACGCGCGAGGACGACTGCTGCGCGCTGTACAGCCAAAGCTTGGAAGAGCCTTTGCGCCAGTCGAATCGAACAGCCATCTGGAGCAATCTCCTTTATGCACTTTCCCAGAGTATGATCTTCTTCGTGATCGCACTTGTCTTCTGGTTCGGCGCTACCCTTGTATCCCGGCGGGAATGCTCGACCTTCCAGTTCTTCGTCGGTCTTATGGTGCGCGCATTTTCCGACCGCGTCCTAATAAAGTTACTGATCCGCGGTGGGATATCAGTGCACAACGTTTGCTGCGATCCAGGCCGGAAATGTGTTCAGTTTCGTTCCGGACATGTCCTCAGCCAAGGGTGCCGCTTCGGACATCATCACTCTGTTGGACTCGGTCCCGGAAATCGACGCCGAATCTACGGCGGGAAAGCACATCGACAACAAAACGGCTCAGGGTCATATTCGCCTGGAGGGAATTCACTTCCGGTACCCCACCCGTCCTGGTGTGCGGGTTCTCCGTGACCTGTCGATCCAAGTGGAGCCGGGAACCTATATCGCCCTGGTGGGGGCTAGCGGTTCTGGCAAGAGCACTGTGTAAGTCGAGTGGCAAATCCTTTAATTTGCGAGGCACTAAGAGTTTAACAGCATCCAATTGATCGAACGCTTCTACGACCCGTTGGCAGGAGAGATCTACGTATGTCCTTTAACCTCTTTTGGTTCCCGAAGCTTAGACCTTTTACCTTAGCTTGACAATGAACTCGTCACCGACCTGAACCTGCAAGAGTACCGCAAGCAAATCGCACTTGTATCGCAAGAGCCTACGCTCTATGCGGGGACCGTTCGGTTTAATATCCTTTTGGGTGCTATCAAGCCCGCAGAGGAAGTGACGCAAGAGGAGATCGAGGATGCCTGCCGCCACGCTAACATTCTGGAATTCGTCCAATCTTTGCCCGAGTACGTTTTGTGCCTCTACCATGTTCTTGTTCTCATTACATTAACAGCGGTTTCGACACCGAGGTTGGTGGTAAGGGTTCGCAACTTTCTGGAGGACAGAAACGTAGGATTTACCTTGCTCGTTGCATGTCTGTCGCTGATCGTTTTTCTAGAACGTATTGCCATTGCACGGGCTCTGTTACGCAATCCTAAAGTCCTTCTACTGGACGAGGTGCGTTGGTTGATTTATTTCATTCTCCTGCTAACGTTGGTCCAGGCAACATCTGCGCTCGACTCCAACTCGGAGAAGGTGGTTCAGGCGGCACTTGACCAAGCGGCCAAAGGGAGGACGACGATCGCCATTGCGCATCGGCTGTCCACTATCCAAAACGCGGACCGGATGTTGGTTTTATCTCCCTGCTGTTAAAGTTATACTCACTGACGCAATACGCTTTAGCTACTTTATTAAGGAGGGTCGCGTTAGCGAATCTGGAACTCACGACCAACTGTTATCACGACGAGGAGGTGCGTGCTGAATGTTTCCCGGTTTTTCTTAGCCTAAATTCCCCATTTTCATAGACTACTACGAATTTGTCCAGCTGCAAGCATTGAGTAAAAGGGAATAGACTTTTAGAGGAGCTGATTGATACCATACTGACTGTGGCTCTGTAATTAATATGATGTTGCTTCAACAACTCTCTGTGTTCCGAATTAATTGTCCCACGTGGAAAGTACGCGTGTTTGCTCTTAACTCTGTACCAAAATGTCGGTCTCCCTGTCTCCTAGCAATAGCCTTGGTTTCAACAGTAGGCTCACCCCGCCGTGCCCCGCCGTCAATTCCAATCTAACAATCCTTTCGAGGACCGCTTATTACTCTCGTTAAACGACCCCTTACAATCACAAACCATAATGCACAACCCGTTGCGTTCAAGGTCAAGACTACAGCTCCAACGGTACCTCAGTATCTTGCTGGTCTCTAGTACCATATTGACCCTCTATGTGAAGCTGTACTGTGTGCGACCCAACTCTGGGCGATTAGATCCGGGCCAGAGTCTCGACGTATCGGGTGCCCTATATCGACTTACCGCAAATCTTCAAAAGCTCATTATCGCCTCTTTAGTTATGCTGCAGCCGCTCAAATTCGATCCTCCGCTCAACGCGAAGTGTAAAGATAAATTTTTGGTTCAGAGCACCTTGATTACCCCGGGAAAGGAGGCAATGCCGTTGCAGGACATTGTACGCTCTTCTTACATCTTCGAGGCTCGTACTCAAGATCCTTCTTCTCAGTGGACTAGCTCAGTAGCCGATGATGTGCACCAGCAAAAGCTGAAAGTGGTATATTTGCCTGCCGCAGGACAAACGCTGGTGGAGGAGGATGAGGAGGAAGAGGGGCCCGGGCAGACGAACATGAGCTCCATGATGATGAGCGCCCGAGACTCGGTGCGTTTAATTAAATCCTTCAATCTTCCAATCTGGAATCTCTGAAACTCGTACAGCGATACGACACGGTTCGGCAACTTCCACCAGCCAACGGAGAGACCCAATCCGTATCCGCCCCTCGGCCATCTACTCCACCGGGCGATTTCAGCGTGGCGCACGAGGAATCCCACCATTCTTCCTTCGACACGCCTGACGTTGTTGTTACCCCTCCGAAGGCGTCAATGCAAATATCTGAACAGGAGCCCGAACATATGCCTGCATCTGCGCTCGTACCCGTACCAGCACCAGCACCGCCAGTGACGCGCACTGTAACGCGCACTGTATCGACACCTGCCGTACCGCCAGCCCCGTTACCGCCCGCGGACGCCCACGCCGCCAAATACGTTGAAGCGCAAGCTGAGATCGAAAGACTCAGAGCGCTGCTCGCAACCTCGCAACCGCTTACGGAGCTTCGTCGCAGGACGAGAGAGCGGTCGCCGGAGGTCGGGAGTGCCGTCGATGCTGCTGGTTTGAAAGAAACCATCATCTCGGAGGGCGTGCCCCTCCAGGTCGTGGTGATTATCGCACTGGGCGTCTTTCTGACAACATACCTCTTCTTCTGAATCCGTCGTATGCTTTTGCGGCACCGCGATCCGATGTGTTCGATCGACCTGCTCGCTGAGGTGCACGCGCCCCTAATCGCTCACCCGAACTCCACACACCTCTCCAAGCCAACATATTTTATTGGGCCAGCTTTTCTGAAGCCAATGGAGGTTTGTCTGCCACATATTTAGCCTAGTACCTATAATTTAGACGCGTCGGAAGGCCATCATGTGACCGCATCGAAAAATCCGAGATAGGGTTTTTATTGTTGTTTGCAGCCGTCGACAGAGCATGCGAGGAATCGATGAAGGGCAACCCATTGAGAGGCGGAGTCCCTTGAGTTTGTTCCAGTCTCCCAATTTGACAGGAACCAAAACCATTCTAAGTAAGAAAAGACCGACGATCTCACAGAATCCAGTCTGCCGACAGGATGCTATTTTCGTATGCTCGGCGGCTGCTAATCGTGATATGAAACAAGTATCCTGTGTAGTGGGTTTTGATTGAATTCTGGGATAAATCTATTTAACAACCCCCCTTGTTGGCAACAACCGGGTTGTTAAATAGAAAGTTTCTATTTAACAACCCCCTTCTGTGGGAGGACTGTGGTACAACCGAATCGGGCCGTCCGAGCCGGCTCGGTTCGCACTGCGTGCACTGTGAATTCTGGCTCTACGACAGTACACTGTACAGACCTAGCAATTGTCTTTCGTCCTAGATAAATGATGGGGATTCTATAAGCCGCCGGAACTTTCCGCTGAACGGTGATTCGACATATACTTTATGCGCCCGCTGGGTCGCCCTATTTTCTGCCTCTCAGTCCTCAGATATTCAGTGACTGCTCTGCCAATGTTCGATTCTCGCTCACGAAAGCCTGGGAGCCGACATCCAGATGAGGAGATGGCAAACCTTATTGCAGCCTGACTCCGCTTTAGGCTTGCTGCATACCGGCGCTAGTTTGAGTCGAGAGTCGAGTTGGAGCCAAGCAAGAGCCTTTGAGGTCAAATCAAAAGTCGATTGGTTGCGCAAAAAATCTTTAAACAATGAGATAACTGCAGTCTGTTTCCCAACTGGTTCACGCTCGCGGTTCGGTTTTGAGAAATTCGGATGCAGAGGTTTAAAAATAGAAGACATGGTTTGGGGTTGTAAAATAGAAAAACTTGTCCAACAACCCGGTTGTTGCCAACAAGGGGGGTTGTTAAATAGATTTATCCTGAATTCTGTGCAAAAAAATATGTTCTCTTTAGAGGATCTCACCACCATCACCTTTTAGATAATTATTCAATATCGGTCATCAGACCGTCTTACCTCTGCGGCAGGGTCTTCCCAGAGATAGATAGCAGTCTGTAGCAGCCTGAATTTAGTGGACTGCCTCTGCAAGTTGTGCAGCGAACAGGGAGTCGGACGATCAAATCACCACGTGGTCAAAGGCACGGTCATCAGGCGTGCCCTTCTCCTTCCTGAATCCCAAAATGTCGGTCTCGCTCTCGCCCAGCAATGCTCTCGGCTTCAACAGTACGACCTCCCCATCCTCCTTGGCCCATCTAACGTCTCCAAGGACCACTCACTACCGTCGTTAAACGTTCCCTTACAATCACAAACCACAATGCACTACCCGTTGCATTCAAGGTCAAGACCACCGCCCCAAAGGTCCGCCTCTGCCCTGGTCGTCGCTCGCACTTTTCTGACTCGTTTATGTAGCTCTACACCGTGAGGCCCAACTCTGGGCGGGTGGAACCCGGCCAAAGCCTCGATGTGCTGGGTACGTCATTCCGACTTTTCCAGCCTCAAAGTTTTTATCGCTTCCTTAGTTATGCTGCAGCCGCTCAAGGACGAGCCCCCGCTGAACGCAAAGTGCAAGGACAAATTTTTGGTCCAGACCGCTTTGATTACGCCGGGCAAGGAATCAGTGCCGGTGCAGGACCTTGTGCGGCTTTCTCATCGCCTCTTTCGGGGCGCACACTCAACGTGCCTTTAGCTGGCTAGCACAGATACAAGCGAGGAGGGAAAAGTTCATCAGCAAAAACTCAGAGTGGTATATCTGCCCGCCGAGGGACAGACACTGGTGGAAGAGGAAGAGGAGGGCCAGACGAACATGAGCTCCATGATGATGAGCGGTGGAGACTCGGTGCGTCCCCTCAAAACCCACGGTACATAATATTTACACGCCAGCAGCGATACGACACGGTTCGCCAACATCCGTCGGCGAACGGAGAAACGGCGCCGGAGCAGACTCGGTCTGCATCTGGGCCCCGGCCATCTACGCCTCCAGGCGATTTCAGCGCGGCGCAGGAGGAGCCGCACGAGGAGCTCTCTTCCTTCGACGCGCCTGGCGTTGTCGTCACCCCTCCCGAGGCCTCCACGTCTATACCTGAAGAGCCTGAACCAGTACCTGCTGCTGCGCCCGCTGCGCCTGTACCCGTGCCTGTGTCCATGCCCGCACCCGTGGTGGCGCCAGCACCATCAATGGCGCGAACGCCTTCGATACCGACACCCGTCACCCTGCCGTCTCCTCTGCCCCCCGCGGACGACTACGCCGTCAAATACTCCGAAGCCCAGGCCGAGATCGAGCGCCTCAGAACGCTGCTCGCAACCTCACAACCGCCCACGGAACTCCGGCGCCGGACGCGAAAACTGTCGGACGACGGGACCGCCGTCGATGTTGCCGTCTTGGAAGAGACCCCGATCCAGGAGGGTGTGCCCCTTCAAGTCGTCGTGATCATCGCGCTTGGAGTGTTCATCACCACTTATCTCTTCTTCTGAAGGCGGACCAATTATTCATATACACACTCCTCTCTTTTTTTGTGAGAATCGTTATGCTGCGAAGGATATATATAGTCGCTGTACTACCTACGCACTTTGTGCCCGCTCTTTTTATCCCTGTTTCTAAATGCTCTCTAGTCTTTGGAAGGTACACGGTCATTTCTTGCATTCGATTGCACGTATTTTATTTCCAGTCTTGTACATACAACCCTCTTATATGAACTGAGTTGATTATACCAATGTCGCGTTGCGGAGCTCAGCTTCGATAGCTTCGGCCAGCAGCAGGTGCACGCGCTCTGTTGGATGGCCGGTGTCTATCGTACTGATCAGTGCAGGGTGCTAGCTCGGATTAACGGCACTTACTATACCAAAAGAACCCGGCAGGGTCAGGGCAGGTACAGAACCTATCGGCGGTCAAGATGCGCTTGGGCCTCTATGTAGGTGAACCAGTAGCACGTACCCAGCCACGTTGGTGAACCCGAATTGCGACGGCGAGTCCAAAACCATATTGAACCACGCGTTGGAGTCGAAGGTCATTACCGTGGCATCTAGATATGTTGCGTCAAATGCAGTTCGGAGGAAGGAGGCTTATGGACTTGCCAGCATTGGCAGCCTTGAACGCGGTGATGTGCTTGGCGAGGATTGTGTTGAATTGGAGGAGGTGTGTCTTCATTGTTGTAGCCTTGGTGGTGCCGAGCGTCCCGGGGGCCCTGTCTTCTGCAGGAACATTGATGAATAGGTGCGTACGGAGCCCATTGTTGTGCGCCGTTTGCTGGTGGCATTCAGGATTCGGGTGTTAGTTATACAGTGGGAATGCGACTGACCACCGCTTTAAAGTATGAGGTCATTTCTGTCTCCCAGAACGCGGGGAAGTCAGTGATCTGTTTGCAAGGATTAATTAGAGAGGGGAGATAGAGGAGGAGATGGCTACGTACCGAGGCGTTATTCAGAGTATCGCCGGTGTCGTTGATGCCGATCCACCATGAGACCAGAGTCTCGCCAGCGGGGTGCGGAATGACCTTCGACGCGTAGGTAAGCCATTGGTTGACCTGGTTCGTGAGGGAGATTGTAAAGTCGTGGTGTAGCGGCAGACTGATGCTAGGTCAGTATTGATTGGGATATGGGGTTCGATATACAGACAGGGCGGCGTCGATGTCCGAGCCGGCGAATGCGAAATTCCAGAGCTGTTTCTCGCAGTCCAGCGGCGAGCCTCCCATGCATCCGGTCAAGAATTCGATCTGGTGAAGGGTGAGTTGGGGCCTGACCTAGTGAGGATGGATCCACGCACCCAATTGGATCCTTCCGAACTGGTCTACTGGGGTGTTAGTCGGAAGGAAACGCGTCCATATTTCGCTTACATTTCTGGGTATGATCTCGTCTGCCAATAGCTGCTGAGGAGTAAATGAGGTATTGAGGGCATCGCCAATGAAGCTATTCGGCCCTTCAATACTTGCGCGTCCGCAGTATGAGTTTCGGACACACCTAAAGTTGGCGTGGCCGGCTGTTCCTTGCACAAAAGTGTACGAGTCCCCGAAGGCGTATACATAGCGGATAGCGTCCCAGCTGAACACCTGAGGCCGCGGCTTAGCGGCGACACCGCCCGCGCTACAGAGGACAGTTAGAGCAGCGTAGACGAGCATTGGGGTCATTGTGGATCGTCGGGAGGAAGATCATCGGCGCCTGCGTATTTATGGCTTTGCGCACGGTAAATTTTCGAAATGAACACGGTAAAACATCAGCTGATAGACACAAGACCGACGCGCCGACGTCTTCCAATCGCAGCGGGCCGGGCGTCGGGACGGTGACGGGTTCCTCGAACGCGACACTTGGGAAAATCGAAGGTAAGATGATGAAGTTGGATCTTTCGGAAAGGTAACGGTTCATGCAGTCTTATTTCTCGAGGTCCATGAGCCTCTGAGGACTGGAAGGAGCTGAAAGAGCATGATCGTATTGTTGTCTCGTGTTTGATACACGGATGCTGCCGAGACTTCTTCCCACGACCACACTTCACCCAGCGTTCAACCAGCTTCAACCATTTCAAGCTTACAGAGGTCGTTTTGTTAGTGTTACAGCTCTGCGGGTCTATGCATCTTTTCCTTGTCGTGTTTGATAGAATGCAGTATTCGGACTCTTCAGGCTGCAGCCCGAGTCGCTTAGCGCAATACGACTACCAGTAGGAGTCTCGACAGAGCCGGCCTAGCCGTAGTCTTCGCCGAAGCACCCGACGCATTCCGTGAGACCAAAGTCCGGCACCTTGACGCAGCAAGACCCTAGAGCCTAGAGCGTCCTGAATCTAGAACGTACCGTCGTGGCCTCTGACTGGATTTGACTCTGAGGCCTTTCGTTTGTATGACTGGCAGCTGACCGGCAGTCGATTCAAGATTGCCTTCCGCTTTCCCGTCCTTAGTCACGCAACATTTTGTCACTTTCGCTTTAGCGACCTTGGTCTTGGGGCCCGTCTCAAGAGGAGGGATGCCCAGCGGGTCGCCGTAGCGAATCCAACTACCCGGAAAATCTCAAGGCAGTGTCACAAACACAAGCTCCTCGTGCGAGTCGTCGTGGATCTGCGAAGAGTGACACATGCGTTCTAGGACCAAAAGCCCGACTCGCCCATTTTAGCCAATGAGGACTCGAAGATGGGAGCTTGCAGACGACTACATAATGGTCCTTCAAGCTTTAATACTGTCTAACGCCGCGTAGATGGCTTGCGGTTCTGTACACGTTCTACTATTGTCATGACACAAAAAGTCGAGTGTCGGTTGAGAATTCACGCTCCCCAGAGCGAGCGATCGTGATATCCATTGCAGTTGTTTGCGTTGAAACACAAAGTTATCCGCAACCTGGAAAGTCGTGGTTTGAATTTACATTTGCGCGTTGTTTCTTGTGTCATCCCGAATTGTGGTTCCTCATGCGGGCAGCGGGCTACGCGTCGCCTCATGAAACGATGCGCCAACGGAAAAATCATTGCCGCCAATGATGCCAGGGAATTGGACTGCGAACTAAGTTTACAATGCAGAACAGGCAGAACCTCGGCCCAGTCCAGCACTCATCTTACCTCCGCCTTTTACGCCCTGCCCATCGTTGAATGCTTTTCTGATTCCCGTTGTGCGGTGCGCTAGATATCACGATCCCACGCCGTCCTCATTTACTGATATGATTTCGTATAACGGCAAGTTTGAGCCGCAAACAATTCCACGTCGCGCCTCAGCGCTTTCTCCGAGTCCTTCTCGTCTATCTAGGCCACATTACTTCCGTAATCCATCTGTCGCGATATAAACGTCTGGTCCGCACATTCGCCGTGCCTTCTCCACCATGGTTGTTCGCCATACATTGACGCGCAGAGATGCGGTCCTCCTTTTGCTGGGGGCCTCGTTCATGCATCTTTTCACCGTATTTTTCCCTCAAGACTCGGCGCCTACGGAAATCCACATTGACACAGTCCGCGAGCCGTTTCCCCCGGATCCACCGCCCCCAGAGGCCCCGCGGTACCACACCAAAACCACCACCCTCTTCGAGGCGACGACAACCACTGTGGTTGCCCAGCCCTCCGCAGGACCCGCGTCGTTTAGTCCGATCGACCTGGCGCTGGAATTACCAGCGACATCCATTATTGCGCATGCACCAGGGTGGACACGTACGTTTCCGTTTCTCTGATAAGATTGTTTCACCCAGCTTTTACAGTATTCAGAAATCTATACATGTCCAATGGCACCTTCATTGTCGTGTCCGATACTCCGTCCGACTTTCCCGAAACCCGTCTGATGACCAGTACGCCGTTGAGCGCGGTGAATTCTGAAGAAAATATTGCTGCACGCGAACCAACGTCTTATAGTATGGCTTTCCTGACATCCGTAGAGGCGCAGCGCCGATGGGGGGCCGACGTCCGAAGTGGACGGAACAACCGAGTTTTGTCCGTGGAAGGAAATACGGTGCGTATCTCACGCATTATATACCTGACCGCCGTCCTTACTCTACACTTTCCACAGGTGCTTGTCAACGAGCCGAGTCAATTCCTGCGGCATTTCTACCATCTGGTGGCGGAGCTCTTCTTCGGCGTGCAAGCCTTCTGGCATGGCGCGTTCTCCGCGCCTTCCACCGATTCCGACCGCGAGTATTCGCTTGGCCCGCACCCCGCCCCGCCGCCGATCCACCGCGTGATCTTCGCACGCTCGAATGCCGACGGGTGGCGGGACGGCCCTGGTTTCAACGCGTACTTCATGCGCGCGGCGTTCCCCGGGACGACCGTCGAGGTGCAGGAAGACTGGGAGGACCGCGTCATAATCACCTCGGCCGGCGACCGCGCGTGGCACTTTCCCCTCCTCCTACTCACGGACCGCAGTGCGTCGCACCGAGGCGCCATCTGTGGGAGCCAGACGCAGCGCATCGCCGCGGAGGCGGTCGAGGCGATGCGCACCAAGGGGCAGCTAGTCGGCATCCGCGTAGGCGGGTGGTGGGAGCCCGTACGCAGCGCCGTCCTGCGCTTCGCCGGCGCAGAGTTCAAAGCGCCGGACAATACCGAGCAGGTCGTGTTGAGCGGCGATGTCGCGGAGGGGGACCCGAAGTTGCCCATGCCCACGAATATCTTGATCACGTATATCAGTCGGCAGAGCGCGGGGCAGCGCAAGCTAACGCCGGAGAGCCACACGGGGCTCGTCGCCGCGCTAGAGGACCTCGTGCAGCGCAAAGGCGCGACTTGGGAGTTGCGTGTCATGGAGGCGGAGAAGATGACGAAGGACGAGCAGTTGCAGGTTATCTCGCGCACCACTGTAGGCCGTACATAAGCGTTTTTCTCCCTTCCGCTGACCGTACCGTATTGCAGATCCTACTGGGGGTGCATGGGAATGGCCTCACGCACCTGGTCATGATGCAGCCCACCCGAGTTTCGACCGTCATCGAGATGTTCTACCCTCAGGGCTTCGCGCATGATTACCAATGGACAACGCGCGCTCTGGGCATGCGACACTTCGCGGTCTGGAACGACACGTGCGTCTCCCCTTGCCTATCATTGTTGTTCTGCCCTGACTTTCGCGCCAGTTACCGTACCGAGGGGATCGGGGAGGGCAAGCCCAGCGTGGCCTACCCAGACGGCTTCCAAAAAGATTACATCCCCGCTCACGGGCCCACCATCGCCAAGCTGATCGAAGACCGTGTCGAGATGCGGCTCTAGCAGCGGCGCCTGTATTCTCCGCAGCTTTTCATTCCTACTAATAAGGTGTATACTATACTGTTCGCGGGTTGTGCCATGTATTTAGGTTACTTATCAAACGCGTCCGTTTGGACGCGTACTATTTATTTGTCCAAGTTGCCCCAAGGCACAACCGCTCAAAGCGCTTCAAGCACTACACGGGGCAACATTCCCAGCGACGCCGCTGAGACAGGGGCCGATATTGCGATGGCGTCCGCCGTCGGCGGTCGAGAATTGGATGTACAGGCAGCGATGCATCCGTTCAAAGGCCAGATACTCTGTGCTTTTCCGACAAAATATATATATATATCTTGAGGCTAGCCATTTACATAACCCGCTCGCTATCACGTTTAGCTTAAACACTGCACGGAGCGATAGAACCTGCTGCGCTGCAAGCCGCGTTGAACGACGCGGCAGAGAAGGTGGTCGAATTGAAATACAAGTGCACGTAATGCACAGTCGCAATGGCGTCCGCTGTAGGAGGTCCTTTGGAGAATAGACTGCGAAGGGAGTCTCGTTGAGCGTCGCGTCGGAACTGAATGTAGGCTACTTACGGATCGCCGTTGCTCCAGACATTGAGGACGAACTCAGCCGACGAAGTGGGTACATTTTTCGTGATGGTGGTTGTCGACTATTAAATTCGCTGAGCCCGGGGAATATTTATAGGGACGATGAAAGTGACATACGGTGATGGGCGCGCCGTTGTTGGACCCAGCATAAGAGTAGACTGTTTTAGTTGGCAACCAATCGAACCGATGGACGCCGAAAGTTCTGTATGATCGGCGGTTAGCTACGAGCTGGACCAAACGAATAGTTCGTACGTGAAGTCTGCTCCTGGAACCACGACATCCTGCTCAAGGTGTGAACATGAACACGAGTTACATTTGGGCAACTCCACTGACCTTGGCGGCATCCGGGTCGGGGTCGCTGTTGGGCAGCTGGCCCGGCTGGTTAGTATAGTAGAGATGCTGGTAGTAGTCCGAATCAGACGACAGGAACTCGATATCCTGTTCTTGCGTATCGGAAAAAAATGTGAAGAAGCCTACATGGATGTTAGATGCTTCGGTCAAACAAAGCCGCAGGATTGTCTCACCGAAGACAACGCCTGAAACGGAAGGTACTTGAGATTGCATTCTGAACGAGCCATAAAGTATATCATTTCGCTAAAATCGTAGTAAGACACGCTCAGTCAGAAACGAATGTGCCGACCTGGGTGAATATTTCAGCACTTTTCACAGAGCCGCTGTTATCGTACTGATTCTCGTGAGGACTTGCTCAGACAGAGACTGGAGAGCTCACAGCAGAGGCCTTCAATCCTAAAGCATCTTGGTGTTCCAGGACATTTGCCGTGGCATATTGTATGGATATTCCCGTTGGCTGCTCCTGCAAGTCTGCAGCAACGATCCAATCCGCGTCAACAGCGGCGAGAGCGCCTGAAGCTTGAGTAAAGTCCGACACGATAGCCTCTCGCTGCGGGAGATGCTTTAGCATACATATTCGTGTAGGAGCTGAGTATCGCGTACCCAAACTTGTCCATTGGAGTCTTTATAGCCACAAGCACAGCTCTGTGCCAGGACCTGGGTACTCGAGGAGATTAAAAGCGCAACCAGAGCACTCAGAGGACCGAATGAAGCCATGACTCGGAAAGATGTCGTTAACTTGGAAGGGTTGCCTCCACGCTTATATAGCCTGAAGTCGGCCGCGGCGGCTGAAACAGGGCTGCTGAGGGTTGAAATCGAGAACGGAATCAATCAGACGAATTCGCTTGGCTCGCCTTCGGGAGAACGTGAAACGGCAACCGCTCCGCGAAAACGGACGGATAGAAACGGATTATATGGCTTGTCTGGGAGGATCCGGACATTCCTCTGAGTGCGGCTTGATTCAGGCCTTCAGGTCCCGTCAAATGCTAAGCCCTAAATCCTCCGAGTCGACCGGTGTGTTTTATAATGGGGGACTCGCAAGTGCACATGGCTCGACGCTACCCGTGATTCCGAGACTCGAGAGACAACATTTTGTCACCAAGCGAACGAATCATGATCACATCAGTGGCAGTGCAGGCTCGATCACTGAGCGTTCAACTGAGTCAGATTCGGCTCTCTTCATGGCCACAACATCCTATACAATCTACTCCCACTATGGCCCCGCCCAACGCGAGAGACTGGAGCGCGAAACAGGCCAGATACCATCTGACCCACCGGACATCGACTCCGCCGAGGCATGGGAGGCCGAGGCAACCCTAGCCTTCAAGCGCAAATTGGCCCCGCCTCCTCGATTTGTACCTGCAGCGCGAGACCCAGACCCTTCCGCACCCTTAATCGTCCAACACCCAACTGCCTCGGATGTGGCTGGATGGTACCGGTCGTTGACCAAGCCGAAGACGGAAGAGAGACCTCGTTGTACCTCTTCCTCTCCTGAATCTGCCTGCGGCTCTAGCAGCGGCGTCTGTATTCTCCGCAGCTTTTCATTCGTACTAATAAGGTGTATACTATACTGTTCGCGGGTTGTGCCATGTATTTGGGTTACTTATCGAACGCGTCCGTTTGGACGCGTACTATTTATTTGTCGGTTTGGCTTTGAAGGCCCCAAGGCACAACCCTCGAGCGCTTCAAGCGCTTTAAGCACTACAGGCAAAATTCCCAGCAACGCCGCTGAGACAGGGGCCGATATTTGGCGTCCGCCGTCGGCGGTCGAGAATTGGATGTGCCAGCGATGTATCCGTTCAAAGGCGAGATACAGTGTTCCACCGGTCAGTGGTACAAAATGATGGAGTTGATTTCATTTTTTTGTGATACTTTTCGAAAATCTGATTGGGCCAAACAAAAATGTATATCCTACACCTTGGCCCTCCCAAATTCTTGCGTCAATTTGGCAAGAATTGAATGGAGAACAAGCAAATTTGACTGTAGCATTTTTTCTTTTTTTTTTTACTCTAATTTTATTTGGCCCTTATCGCGTACGATTATGTTGGCCATCCTACTACACTGCTGTAAGTACTATATCGATGGTAGCTTCTAAATTGTGGTACTGTGTTCTCTGGTCCACATAAGACCAGGGTGACTGTACCATTGACCGGTGGACCAAAAACAATGCCAAATCTGGAATTGATCTCAGGCTATTTCTCTCTTCCATGCCAAGTTGTGGTCTTGGGGTTTGAGCTTTTATGTATAGTACTTGAATATGAATTATGTTTGAGCTACATAGGACAAAAGGAGGGGAAAAACTGGGTGTACCAGTGACCGGTGGTGTACCGTTGACCGGTGGAACACTGCACTTC
>JARGYA010000778.1:0-47520 GCA_029204335.1 Mycena vulgaris | reverse complement strand
TACGGCGGGAGGCGGAGCGACGGAAGGCACGGGGCACCCACTCGGTCATGCCGTAGGACGGCAGGATCACTGCTTCGAAGGTCGACTTTAGGCTCACCGCGAGGGAGGGCAGAGACCCCCGGCCGCGTTCGCAATCATGCGGATCCGCAGGTCGCGCGACGGCACGATTCCCGCGGGCTGTGAGGACAGAATCGCGTGGTGGATGGTTGGGGCAGCATAATACCTAGAATGAAACGGGAACGCGGGTCAGAAAGTTAAGGACGTCGAATGGAACGCGACGCTTACCAACTGGCTTGCAGATCACGGGCGAGCGTCCAGAAAGCCATGGCATCGAATCCCGCGCACATGATGGCGCAGCCCCCTGAGAAAATAGGCTGTTACGAGGAATTAAGTTCCCATACATAACGGAACGGAACGTTAATACGTACAGCAAGAAGGTTTCGAACGATTCCTCCGACGTGGAACAAAGGCATCATATTTACTATTTGGGCGTCAGGTTCAAACGGACGTAGAAATGATTTATCAATGCTCACAGTTGACATCGGACTGTTGGAGATCCCAAGACTCACGACCGCGCAGGTGCCCACGATGAGGGAAAGCAACGAGTACGGCACGACCTTCTTCTTCCCGCTCGTACCAGAAGTATGTAAGATGAGGCTCTGGTCGCCGAGGGCATGCAGCTTCGACGGCCGAAAGGGGACCTGCATAGGCGCCTCGCCCATGGTGTCCATATCGAACAGTCCACAGGGGCCCGAACTGCGTGGTTCGATGTACACAACGTCACAGCCGAGGGTATCTGAGAGACTACGCAGCTCGAGCCGCTCCTCTGCGTCGCGCGTCGTCACGATGGCCCGCGCATTAAGTCTCCGCGCGTCGTCGAGGAGCTCGGCGGCAGTGCAGCTCGCGTTGATGGGCGCACAGGTGTGATAGCTCGCGAGGGCCAGGAGCGCGAGCGCGTTTTCCGGCCCAGTCGGCAGCACGACCATGATTCGGTCATTGGGGCGCAAGGGGGAACGAGCGGGAGAGTGCGGGAGCGCAAAGTGCTTTACAAAAGAGTGGATGGTGTCGTGTAGAAGAGGTTGCCGCGACAAGTCGGGAGAGTAAAGAGCGGGGGCGGAGGTGGACGGCAGGCAGTCTAGGAGGGTGGTAATGTCGGAGCTCGCGACAGACTGTGCGAGAAGGTCACCCAGGGAGGTCGCTGGGGGGGGGATGGCAAGCCACGGAGGAATGTGAGCGGGATGGGCCTCGACATTGCAGTGGTGGTATAGGTCGACCTTGGGGAAAGGAAGAGCTCTTGTAAGAGTTAGAGAAGCTTGGCATATGAACAATCTCGACAGAGTCGAGCGGGACTGGATCGGTTCGCCGCAGCATGCGGGCCACGGAGAGTCATCTCGTGCCACTATGATGAGTTTGCCAAGTCGCGAGGGCAAACTGAAAGATAGCCAACGATCATCCATGCTTCTGTACATTAATAGATCAACCTCCGGAACGGAGCGGCCTTACATCTTTTCAGGGTGGCGTTAAGAGACACACAGATTGGAGGCTGGCCCCACAGGATTACACCACGACTGTTCCGAACTAGGGTACCAGGAATCCGTCAAGGAGATAGAACGGCGACACCCAGAGTCACAGAGTCTTGCAAGAGAGCCGGCGGCTAGATAGTTTCGGATTCCGTACATGAGATCTGCCTAGTAACGGAGCGGAGACAATCACATAGCTGACGTGAACAGAAGGAGCATCAACGATATCATGCATTTCGCTTGCATATCGCACCTTTTCGCACATGCGTTCGGTAGAAAGCTCAGCATCAGTGGCTGTACACTCTATTTATGGCTAGTCCGGCTGTCGGTTTTGGTTCTCATTTACAAGAAGTTCGCAAAAAAATATTATCAAGAGATGAGCGGAATCAGCCAAGCCTCCAATGCCGGCAGGCATTTCATACCGTCGTGCGCTACCCCGGGTACGATCTCCAGCGTGGCAGAAACCCCGCGGCCGGCGAGCGCGCTATGCAGATACCGCACACGGTCCAGGCGGTTCCTTCCCGCAAGGTTGTCGTGGGGGATCATCGAACCGTCCGTATCCTTCTCCCCGACCGAAAGCTGCAATGGAACCCCCGCAATCTGCCCAAAGTCCGGCACGATGCCTAATACGTCGCTTGTGTCCGCAAGGCCCATGGGCCACGCGTGTTCAGTCGTCGGGTGCGTGATGCTGCCGGGCGCAGCGACTGAGACGCCCCTGAGGCGTGCAGGATGTAGGTAGAGAAAGCGGAGCGCGAATTGGGCCCCACCGCTGAACCCGTGGAGAAAGAATTTGTCGGCGGTAATGCGCCACGTCGCCGCGGCCTGCGCGAGTATAGATAGGAGTATTAGGTCGAAGCGGATGTCATGGTACAGGATGCTTTTGTAGTTGTGCACGTCGAGCGGGTCGATGATCCCCGCCGGGAAGAGTGGACACAGTACGACCACCCGGTGCTCCTCGCTGAAAGCCTTGAGGTTATTGATGTATCCACCGGTCTGGCGGCGCGTCCCATGCACCACGACGAGCAGCGGGAGCCGAGGACCATCGAACGTATGGCAGCTGGGAACATACAAGCAGAAGGAGAAGCGCGGGTCGTCGGCGCAGGCGAAGAAAGGCGTCTTTCCCATTAGCATCCGTCTAGTCGTCTTGTCGAGGTTCGTGCGAGACATCGTCGGCGTGAGTCGGCAAGAAACGGAGAGATATGCGCAAAGCGAACTGAACTTAACGTAACTTGACTCCACCGTGACAAATGCACTTCGGCAGCTCTCGGCTAGTCTCGCCATATCAAATGCTTGGTAGGCTTGGCACTCCACTACAGGAATCCACATCCGTACTTATGTCCGACTTTCGCACATTCGGCTTCAAGGATAACGCCTAAAAAATAGGTTTCAAGTTCCAACGGGCCAAACATCCTAAGGACATCCAAGTGTTTTTTTTTGTGCGTGCGAACAGAGAAGAATCAACGGGTTTCCGTCTCCAGGTCCAGCAAATCAGTCCCTTATAGATGGAAGCAGGGGGTGGTACTGGTACTGCCAGTGGGATGGTTAACGAATAGAAGGATGCCTCTAAATGGTAGCGCAATATCCAGGTATTATTTAACAGGCGTTTCACGAATGAGCAGTGTAAAACGGATAAAACAGCATGAGGCCGGAAATAATCAGGGTCGACCAGGGTTCAAACCGACAGATGCAATATATTGACGCAATTAAATGTCGCAAGGGTCACAAGCGGTCGCCGTGGTCGGGAACAAATGTGCAGAACCTGCCCATTGTTCCCTTGATGGGAGTGGAGCTCGATAATAAGCGTGCAATTCCGGTGCACCAATTGTACAACAAGAAAAAGAAATTGTACGACATCCGCGGGAGCCCAGGGTCGTATCACTCAGGGTGATGTGCAGCAGAGCCAGTGAGCGCGCAACAAGCAAGAGCGGGGTCATCAGACAAGCCGAATGTGCTTCGCTTCAAGCCGCGGGACCGCAGCAGGGGCAGAGCATGGCAGCAGGTCCGAGCCACTAGGTAGATATCGCGGATAACCAAAATTAAACACAGTTTAAAATAAAGCGACCTGGTTCGTTCGCGGTGCGCGCGCCGGGATATTTTTAGTCTCCAAGTACGCATATGGTGCATACGTGGTGAGCCTGGTGCGCCGTAATCACGCGTAATCAATTAATTGTGCTCGCGTTACGAAGAGCATGCAGTATTGACGAAGAGTGGCATGCAGTATTGATGGGAGCACACGGTCGACAGCGAGCTGGTTCGATTCTATCGATTTGTTGCATAGAAACGGATGAGACCCATACATACCGCCAAAGTGGGGTTGTAGCCGCGAGCCTAAGTATCCGCGGCGTCTGCTAGTCCGAGAGGAGCGCAGCTGCTGGCGCGAACTAGACATTACATACTATACATATAGGGTGGACGATCGTGCTCCGTCCGAACGAGCTAGCTTGACCTCCGGCGGGGAAGGACAGAACGAGGTAATTAAGGCTTTCAAAGCTACGCACTAAGCAATCAATGTGTTGATGAGAGCGCATAAAAGCCAGATCTAGACTCCGAGTAGTATATACGCAATATTGATCGGCGGTAGGATTGTGGAGACTACATCCATATTAGGGTCGGTCAAAGAGCGGTATCCTGGAAGGCAAACCAGCAGACCGCAGTCCAAGGCGGTCCAGGTGACACTGACACAAAACGCCAAGCGCCAAGAGCTTGCTGTCCCGAACGGTGGCAGTGTAAGCGGTGCTGGACCCCTATCCCGATTCGGATCCATGTCCAGTCAGTCGAGAGGTCTTTAAGCTTCGAATACTTAGTAACTGGCCAACCCACCAAGTGAATCACCGAGCTGAGAAAGTAACCAGACTGTAATAGGCCACACGGTGATCCTACAGATGGGGTAACGATACATCAATAATAGTAATAATAATACAGCATTGACAGGCATTGACCTCAGAACGAAACAAACCAGTCCGTATCCACACCCATGGCCATCTGCATCCGAAACCAGCCCCTCAAAAAGGACGCGATCTCTCTGACCGTGCACAGCACGTCGCGGTTGTCCTGCATCATTAGACGGCACTGGAGACGAACAAAATGGAGCTCGTACCTC
Organism: Mycena vulgaris; assembly: GCA_029204335.1. NCBI lineage: Eukaryota > Fungi > Basidiomycota > Agaricomycetes > Agaricales > Mycenaceae > Mycena > Mycena vulgaris. The sequence goes on along the minus strand of JARGYA010000778.1, from coordinate 42,900 downwards.
ACTCGTTGAAGGCGCGACGATGCACAGTATCATCCGGGGAACCTCGCAGTGTTTGAGCGAACGACGCGCCTGGATGTGTATCTCCCCTGGTGGGTGTTCGTAGCCCAGTACGATTGTTGAGAGCGTGCTATCCGAGCGTCCAAAGACCCTCACCAGGCAGGCCCGGGACTGCGTCTCTCCTACGAGGATGCGCATGAGAGGAAAAAAATCGCGGACCTGTTGGTAATACGCGTCAGAGACAATTATGCGCATCCACGTAATGGGCGAATTTTTTTTTACTTCCGACCTTGAATGTGATAGAAAATCAGCATGTGCGTTGGCATCCGAGTTTGAGCAAACGTACCCGAGTAAGACCGTACCCGATCGTGGGTATATTCACCGAGGAAAGGTGAAGCGACAGATAGATGGAATCCAGCAGGGCCAGGGCGCCCTGTAAAATTCATAAGATGGATATCACAGATAATTAGAGACAAGGCCGACTATATCATCAAATGAAGAACACGCATTAGATCGGAAACTCGTTGAGCAAGTTAGTGATTGAGATGGACCGGGGTTGAGGTAACTTGTAGGTTGTAGGTTGCAGGTAACGGCGTAAACGGTAAACCCTGGTATGCTCGGTGATGGCCTCAGCCTCAAGGAATGACCGGTGACAGTCACTTTACTCGCATTATAGCTATTCAAGGCCGTGATAACCGCCGCCAGCACCACCTCTGCCGCTCTGTGTCTCTCGGCCAATCCGCGCATGCTACCGAGCTAACACGTACTCCCCGCAAACCCACAGTGCACCCGAATGTCAGTCAGAATCGGGAGCAGGAAACAGCGTGCAGTTCAAAAATTCTTGGAAGAGAGTGCCTAATAGTAACGGTAGTCTGAGAACGTCTATGAGTCGGGAGAATCAATGACAGTACGGATATGGAGCCCGTATTCGTGCCTTGATGACAGACAATGACCGTCTGCCATATTTAAGTTTAAAATCACCTCATCCACAACTCTACGACGCTCACTTGCAGCGACGGAGAGTATCTGACGAATTGTTGCAGTTTAGTTTCAATTTTATCAGTCGCCCACCGTGCTTACAACGCTGCACCGCCACCCCGTCCCCTCCACGGACATTCAGTGTGCACGGCTTGTACGCGGCGATCTGGCCAGTAGAAACACGCATGCCGCGGGACCAGAGGGGGGGTGGCGGGGCGCCGCAGAGCGGGTACTTAGGTAGCACAGCCGCGGGTTGCGGTTGAGTTCCAGAGGAGGCAGAGACGACGAAAAAGCAGTCCAAATCAGCCGTATGAGTATGTAATTGAACCATAGCATGGGGTGTCTTCACTGGACCAAGGTGCGTGTCGTTGGATAGCTCGAGGTTGGAATTTTGAGAGAAAAATTCCTCGAACCAGCGAAGGAGACGCGAACGGCGGCCAAATCTGAAGCAGCGGTCGCGGGTCGTTGTCGCGACAGTTCAGGGCCCTTGGATGAGCAATAGCTAGCAATTGGCGTGAGACTAGGAAAAGGCCGTCCAAGTCGTAGCAAGTAGCGGTCCTGGAATCAGCTTTTCATGCTCGGCACATCTGAGGGAATTGCAATGGGCGGTGCGCTCGAGGACGCAATGGGCGGTACGCCTCTCGAGGCTAATCGTTGGAACCCATTGAACGACGGCCATCAGTTGGGGGACGGCAACACCCGTGGCAGCTCGATGCCAGCCAGCATCAGCATAACTCCGACACTCCGCCTCGTCCTGCCGGTCTTTGCCGAAGCTGCTGAGTTGAATGTTTTAGGTTCAAGGCGGAAACTCAACAAGAGGGGAGAAATTGGCATAGGCTGCATCCCTTCAACTTTTCTCTTACTATGTCTCACAGGAGAATTTTAATTCTCCTCCGAGTCATCGAATATCATTCTACTGGCTCGCACCTCCGAGTCCACGAACAGCACACATCCTACACAGTTGAATAAGATACAAGGGAGCGGCGCCTCGGGGTAGCTAATGTACATGTACAGCTCTTCTACTTATCAAAACGTCTAAAGCGTAAGGTTAGGTTACTGTTATTGTTATCGATATCGTTATACTAAAGTGTCCCCGGAGTCAAGTCAAGCAATGATGCTGAGCTCCCGTGTGCGCGCCTTCGCGAAGACGTCTTTGTAGGTGTTCCATATGCTGTGGCAGAACAGATGGGCGGGTCAGCACAGGCGTGGGAGGCCGAGGGCGGAGTCGGTCGAGCAAAAGCAGAACCGCACGCACCGTTCCAGCTCCTCGATATACAGCTTCTGCGCCCCCATCACCTCCTCCAAGCTCGGGTTCTCCGTCTGCGTAACGTGGATCGGACGCCCAACTGTGCGCGCAGTCAAGACCTCCGAAAAATCGGACCGAAAGACGGGTACGCACTGACTGCGACGATCTGCCGGCGATAAGGCATCAGCCCCAGATTGTCTTCATCGTCGATGAGTACAGTGCGATGCGCGAGGGGAAGGAGGGAGCGCACAATTAAGCAGGCCCCGGCCGTGGAAGAGCGGGAGTGTGAACCCAAACACGGCCTTGAATTTTTCTTGCAGCCTGTACACCGTGGTCCCGCGCTCGTTGGGCATCTGCTCGTAAATCTGCGGACGAAGCACCATCAGGATAAAAAATAGTCGAGAAGACAGCGCCGTACGTCGTTCTCGCCAAAGGAAAATACCGGGACGAGGTCAGCGCTGGAATGATGCGCGTCAGGAACTGAAACGCTGGAGGGCAGGCAAGACACACCCGTGTCGAATTGCGAGCTTAATAAACCCGAGTCTGCATATAATAAGCCCCAAGCGATACGGAATAGTTGGTGAACGCACCGCCGCCTCAGCGTCAAGTCCGCCGTGCCTGGATGCGCGCTGAGACTCTCCGCGGCGCCGCCCACGACAATTGTGATCGCCGAGCCCGGCCCCGCCTTCAAGATGTTCGAGCACGACTCCTTGCTGACGCTGCATATTCCCATCGCAAGGATGACATCGCGGTAGAACGGGATGCTGAAGTTGCTCGTGAGTGTGAGGAGGTGCGGCTTGATGCCGGGGAAGGCGGCGGAGAACCCTGTCGCTGTCACGGGGTCAGCACACAGGAGGCGGGGAAGGAGGAAATGGCGAACCTTCCGTAGCAAACGTTGCGAGGGCGCCCCTATGCGGGGTGAATATGAATTGTGGGGGAAGGAGAAAGGCACGCACATCCCAATTATACCTGAGCAGTGGTCAGATTCATACACAAGGGAGGGAGAAAGGAGGGTTGCGCACCATGAGGGTGATATCCAAACACGTACGGTCTATCGGCAGGAAGGTCTGCCTCCTGCAGTCTCCATGAGCACGTATCCGAAACCACTCGAGAATTCGACGCGCCTTACGAAATCTGCGTACAGCTCCAGTCAAAGATATCGCGCACGAGAAAGAACGCACGAAGCAGGGTAATAGTCCGCAAAGTACGTCCAAAACTGGAGTGAACGAAACCACTGGCTCGTCCGTCCCCCGTTTTCCGGGCTCTTGTCTATCCACTTCGCCCAGATCTGATACACACACAGTAATGGCCACAGCGGCGGATAGGAACTGTGTCCGTGTGAGCTGCACGCGCGACAGGAAAAAAAGTACAGAAACGCCGACCATAGGAGGAGAAACACGACGGTGGCAAGGATGATGGACACGGACCATACGGCGACTGCGAGCATCTGCAGGCGGCGCTTCCGGGGGATCCGCGCGGGTACGAAGCTGGAATACGGTGGGCGCTCAGCGAGGAACAACAGAGCAGCACGAACTCGATGTTTGCCTGGAGGGCGGTGGCGACGGGGACCAGCGGCGTCGTCGTGAGCATGGAGAGACGATCCTTGAGGGACGCCGCCGACAGTGTCCGCGAGGCATTGGAGATGCGCCGCAATGACATGGTGGACCAGAGCAGAGACGCGTTGGCGCGTGCTTGTGATTACGGCCTTATTTCAAATGCAAGTCTAAAGCACTAGTCCTTGGACAGATTATTCGATTATGAGAATCGGAGAAGAAATCTAACATTCATGCTGCTACAATACTAAGGGTTTGGGATAAGAAACGATTCAAGCATACAAGTCGTCGTCAGCAGTGTCCTCCGTGAACCCAGCATTTCCCGTGCTCGTCCCCGCCGGGGCAGACCCAGACTCGCCCTCGGGGAACTTGAAGTTGTTCCCGAAGCCGCGCGACTGCTGCAGGTTCTGTGAGAACATCTCGTAACGCCGGATGTCCTGGTCCGAGACCGAGCGACGCGCAAACTTCATTGCCTCCTCGAAGTGCTCCCTGCGCAAGGAAACGATCAGCAAAATTAACAGGAAGAAAAGATCTGCGACAAACCTTGTGATCTCGGGGACGGGGTCCTCCTCCTCTGCAGCCTCCTCCTCGACCTTCATGTCGTCGTCGCCGGCGGCCTCGTCCTTCTCCCGCTTCTCCCGGGTCCGGCGGATGTCCGCGTCGATGCTCTCGCGAATCGCCAGCTTGGCCGCGCGTTGGCAGATCTCTGTGAGATCCGCACCAGAGAACCCGTGCGTGCTCTTGGCCAAAAAGTCGAGGTTGACCTCTACCGAGACGGGCGACTTCTTCAGGCACGCCTTGAGGATCGACAGCCGCGATGGCTCGTCGGGGAGCGGGATGTAGATCAGTTGGTCGAGACGTCCGGGACGCAGCAGGGCTGAGTCGATCTGGTCGGGCCTGTTCGTTGCGCCGATGATGAACACGTTTTTCTTCGCGTTCATCCCGTCCATCTCCGTTAGGATCTGGTTCAGGACACGGTCGCCCGCGCCTCCACCGTCACCACCCCCGCCACCACGCGCCTTGGCGATCGAGTCCAACTCATCGAAGAACATCACACACGGTGCCGCGGCGCGCGCCTTGTCGAACACGTCGCGCACATTCGCCTCCGACTCACCGAACCACATCGTGAGCAGTTCAGGGCCCTAGAAGCGGCGTGTTAGAGACTGGGAATAAAAATCTCGAGGAAACAAAGCACCTTGATGGAGATGAAGTTGGCATTGCACTCGTTGGCAATGGCCTTGGCGAGCATAGTTTTACCGGTACCAGGAGGGCCGTAAAACAGAACACCCTTTGAGGGCGACATGCCGTACTTGAGGAACTTCTCGGGGTGCTCCACGGGGTATTGGACCGTCTCCTGCAGCTCCTGCTTGACCTTCTCCAGACCACCGACGTCGTCCCACTTGACGGTCGGCACCTCCACGACAGTCTCGCGCAGCGCCGAGGGGTTGGAAGTCCCGAGGGCGAACCGGAAGTTGTCCATGGTGACGCCGAGCGAGTCGAGCACCTCCGCGTCGATGGTGTCCTCGTCGAGGTCGATGAGGTCCATCTTCTCCCGGATCTGCTGCATGGCAGCCTCAGAACACAGGGAAGCCACATCCGAGCCGACGTATCCGTGAGTGTCAGCAGCAATCTATGACGGTCCATGAGTATAGGAATGTCGTCCATAAACGAGTACACGGACCTGCTCCAGGTCCACATCCTCGCCGAGTTTCATGTTCTTCGTGTGGATACGGAGAATCTCGAGACGGCCAGTTGGGTCAGGGATGCCGATGTCGACCTCGCGATCGAACCGACCGAATCGTCGAAGAGCAGGGTCGATGGAGTTGGGTCTGTTGGTGGCGGCCATGACGACGACGTTGGAACGGGCCTTCAGCCCGTCCATGAGGGTGAGGAGCTGCGACACGACACGTCGCTCGACTTCACCATTGGTCTAAAAAAATAGATGGTTAGAACCGACGTCAAGAGAGCATAAATGCTATGCACCTTTTCACGCTTAGGTGCGATCGAGTCAATTTCGTCGATGAAGATGATGGCGGGCGAGTTCTTCTCCGCCTCCTCGAACGCTTTCCGCAGATTGCTCTCACTCTCACCAGCCATCTTGCTCATGATTTCGGGACCGTTGATGAGGAAGAAGAAGGCGCCGGTCTCGTTAGCCACCGCTCGGGCCATGAGGGTTTTACCAGTACCGGGGGGACCGAACATCAGGATACCTCGAGGGGGCTTGATACCGATGGACTTGAACAGTTGTGGGTGACGGAGGGGGAGCTCAACCAGTTCGCGGATTTGTGCCATCTGCTTGCGGCAGCCACCGATGTCGTCGTAGCCGACGTCAGCGAGGTTGGATTCCTCCTCTTCGCGCTTGACTGGGTCTCCCTCTATTCACAACAATAACACGTTAGTACACGAACAGCGGGGATGAAAGAAGGCACTTGCCGGTGTGGATGACAGTATCTTGCGCGACGATGCAGAATTCAGACGGGTCGGTTTCGATCACTTTGAATTCGACTGTCCGCATGCCTCCGCGTACAAGGAAAGTATCGCCCTTGCGGACGGGTCGGTAGGCTATACAAACAGTAAGCAGGAGCCCAAAGGAGCTAGGTGACGAATGCATTACCTTCCAAGAAATACGGCTTCAGGTAGACGTCGAAAATGTTCCCGCTCAGACCCTCGATCGAGTCGTCGAAGGGGAGGATGTGCACGCGCTTGCCGTATTTTATGTCGAGACACGGGTGCACGCCGACGAGGTCACCGAGCTTGACGCGGAGATTGTTGCGGGCGACTTTGTTAACTTGAATGCGGCCCTCTTCGACGTCATCCGAAGAGAGGCAGATAAGGACAGTGTCGCGCCGTTTCTTTCCACTGAGCTTAAAGAATGAGGACACGTCCGTAGGGCGAATAATGAAGTACGCACCGGACAATAATCGTGTCACCACGGAAGAGACCCAAAATCTCCATGGTTGCGGGATTCAGGGTCGCGACTGGGAAAGTGAGAATCGCCTTCTCGCTGAGCACAGGAACTGAACGTACCAGAGTTGTCATCCGTCGCCGCTTCATCGACCAAAAGCCGATTCGGCCTGGAGAGAGTCAATATGTGAGGTGCGCGTAAGGAGCCAAGCTACTCACGACTTCTTGGGCCTGAGAATCGCTGTGGATATATCATTCGGCCCTGGCTGAGGAGGAGCACCGCTGGGGTCTGCCATTGTGTATGAGAGTCAGGAAGAAAGAGAGTGTAGCTTCAAGTGAACGCGCGTTCAAATAGTCACAGCGTCACCTTACCACGTGGCAATCGTTCGCGGTCATTCCCCATCGTTCTATTGTTTTTTGCATAGTCCTTACTAACCCAGCGCCGTGTCCCACATCCCCAATTGTAATCCTAATATCGTACAGTCTTGTCCGAGGAATCCCGCATTTTATCTTACATCTCTTCGTCCAAATCAATCTCTTCGACAGGGTAATCCCCAACCTTCACCTTGTCTGGCCGCACAAACGCGCCGTAGTTTGGACGACACGAGAAGTAGCGTTCGCCTTTCACTCTGTGGAGACGCGTAAATTCAGGGTGGACGGAAAGCCGCGAACGTCAAGCACTTACGATCCGTCATTCTTGCCCATCGGTTCGTCGTACTCGACGCCAACCCAGATGCCCTCGCCATTACCGAAGGTTGTGGGCCCGACGAAGCGGACCGTGCCTCGTTTGCTCAGTCCGGGCTCGGCCGACTCCACCTCGCATCGCGAGCCGACATCGATCTTCACATCGGCGACTGGCTTCGACTCTTCCTTCGGCGCGAACCGGCCTACTTTATTCCGCTGCTTGTACGCCAAAACCGTGTCTGCGTGCGCTCCATGTCAACATACATATGCTCGCCGAGGCGATCGCAACTCACCCGTGCGCTCTGCATAGGCCGTGTCGGTGAGCTCGAATTTATCGACTTGCGTCACATCGGTCAATTGGCCCGTCAACGACGTGGATGGATTCGTGTCATCCACCTAACCCTGCATTATTTAATCTGGGAGATTCTCTTGCGTGTATATGCACACCTTGAGGACATGCCAGTCCCGTAAACCATAGTACCCCAGCGGCCGCGTGTCGTCTGTCAAAGCCGCAACAAACGTCGGATCATCTACCGACGTCTGAATCGAGATCGCCTGGTTCGCGACTGGAACGCCAGTGATGAGCTCGAGTTTGTTCTGGAGGATGTAACGAGTCTCAGCGCTCTCGCTTGATAGCGAGTGTATTTATGCGACCTTGAGCTGCTCGACTGTGATGTGGGGATCTATACGCCGCTCGGAATGCGTATCGAGGGAGACAACGAAGACATTGAGGGTGCCCGACATCGATGCGTGAAAGTAGAGAGAGCTCAAGTTCGGAATAACCCGAACGCTTACCTGATGACTTGCACGTGCTGTTCAACCTTTTTTTGTTGTTGTTGGAATCAACAATTTTGTGCATTCGCGTACTAACGTAGCTAGTTAGGGAGTATTCGTTGAGGACTATTACAGCCCTCGGCTGTTTTATAAGTGAGCTATGCCTGCCGGTGATTCCGCCTCGACTCGAGTCTCATCAAAGCTCTCATCCATGAGACTGGGGAAATGGAAGAAAATAAAATAAATCGAGCCGCCAAACGAAAACCACCTCTGAAAGTTCAAGCCCCACTTATGGTGTCGACATCACCTTGGAAATCCGCTCAGATGAGCCCAGGTATTTGAGGTTCTCCGGTGTACCGACGCTGTTCAGATCCTTTGATGGCGGACCTTTGCCATGTCTTCGCTCGTATATCGGTTAGTATACACGCCTGTCATAATCAATATATTCCTCTTGTATAACGCGTGTGAGCTGGGTTCGACTCCCAGGCGGAGAGTTCTTTTGCGTCCTTTCGCAAGAGGCGTGCGATCCCTGGATCGCGGATAAATTCCCACGGGGGACCTACCCCCCCAAATAAGGCAATTCTGACACAGCGGCGTCAGCCCGGCCATCAGCTTGCCAAACGGCTGTCACTCACCACCACCTATGCGCACGTGTCGCGCGTCTCACCTAACACACTCGTCCAGCACGTCTCATCGCCAATCTGCAAGTCCTCAAATGGAAAACTATCACATTTGTGAATACTGTAAATACTGCACCGTCAAATAATGCAAATATACCTTGGAAAAATGCGGGCGCTCCATCTTGGCAGAACGCGTCGACATCTTGGCATAACACGTCGACATCTGCCTTCCCCATACCCCAAAGTCATCCACCCTCCCTCCTTGATATAGAAAATCAGCATTGCCATATTGAGCTGATCATGGCTGAGGCGTGTGCCGCTGTCCATCAGTGGCACTCACGTGGACAGATCAAATTCCACGATCTAGAGATCGCTCGCCTCTTGTCCTTTCGTAAGATTTTGGTAACATGGGATGTTGTTCGATTTTGAATCGTCCACGGCCCCAGATTCCACCCCCAGGCGGAGAATGACTTGCCGTCGTGGCATTTTTGCCCCTTCACGCGAAGCCAGTTCAGTTTTGCCCGATTCAACCTAGAACGAGAGAGAAAGTTTGTTTGTCAAGAGACTCGATTCAACCATGGGAACAAAAATTTCAACATCTACATTTCCTGCACTACGTACGAGATTCTACACTTCTATGAGCGTATCTGTTAAATACGCGCAAGAGGTCACCACCCCATCATATGGGCCATCGTGGTTGGCAATAGACCCAGACAGAATAGTCGGGACATCCCCCGCCGAACACAGCACGCTATCGTTCTCCTGGCCTGCAAATAGAGAGGCGCGTGAGCATATATTGTTACCGGAAGTGTGAGATAGTTTGACCCGGACACGAATCCCATTCTCCGGATGCCTGCAGGTTCAACCAAATTGAGATCAGTTCCAAAATGAGTAGGAAAAGATCGAACCTGAATGTGAATCTCCCCGGCAGGATGACGATGGTAGACGACCAACGGGAAGCTGCCTGAACGGAGGGATACATGAGGAACTGTATGTGGAAGACACCCAATATTTACTTGGAATGGTCGGCACGACATCCTTTCTGTTGCGAGAGTTCAGGAGAAGAAATGGTAACAGGAGAAAGGAAATAGTCACTGGTTATTGATATGTACCAGGGAGAGATGAGCGTCGACATAGTCCGCAAATGCCTGATTCCCGACCTGTATGCGGTTCAACGACGTTGAAACACATGAAGCGCCGTGCACATACCCTCGGCAACCCGTAGGCGACGGTATTGAACTTCACCGAGACGGGCAGGTGCAAAGGAAGGTAAACCAAGTCTAGAAGAGCGATTGTCGGAAAAATCTTGAAAAGCAGGTAACGGCATACGAGCCGTTGTAAGTCGTTCAAAGGTTGTATGCCATTTTTTTCCCTTGAAACGGTTGAGTCTTGACCATTCAGTGAGTTTCAACCCACCTCAAGGGCTCACTAAGTTGTAGCTTCAGACGAGCCATCTGAGCTTGAGAGAGTTTATAATACACCACAATACGTTACAGCCAGCCGAACCAGGAGGGACAAAAAAAAAACTGTATATTGTGCTGGCTACCACAACAGTGGCCGCCTGTACATTGATGTTATGAAGATTTTATGCCTCCGGTACACTCGACGTCCCTTTCTCTGTCCACCGGAAGCAATGGTCCCGCGTCGTGGAGCTCTGTGCATCCGGCGCTGGCGACCGATGTTGCCGGCTCGAAGCCGACGGAGTTGGGGGGTGCCGCTCTTGTCCGGATTCCCGCTCGGGTGTGCGGGGTGGGGAACGGCGCCGAGATGGCGCCTAAATGAACACGTAAGTAGGAGAACAAGAGATATAATGGGTGACCCACCAGTGATGCGGACGGTGCGTCGTCGAAGACATCCATCGCGTCGTCGAGCTCGTCCTGTTCCGCCTGTTGACTAGCGGAGACGACTTGGCCGAGCGAGTCGCTGGCGTGGGGGAAGATAATACTGTCCCAATATGTGAATAATTCTCTTGCCCAACGCTTACCGTTGCGGAGACCAACACAGATGCGCTCAAGGGTGTTCTTCGTCGGCGTCGTTGGCGCGAGCTTGAATGTCGGCATGAAGCTGGGGTATTATATGAAAAGAGGTCCACCGAGAGATGGTACTCACGCACCTGGGCACAGCGGCGCGAAGTCTTCCGTGGCGTACTCTGCTATGTAATATTGAGAATGTCAACCCAAGGACCACGAGTTGGCGTCGTAGGCGTCGTAGGCCGCTCGGGGGGGCCGGAGGGGGAGCGTTGGTGAGGCATTGTCTGAGTTTTGGGTCGGGTTGTGGTACTTGTGCGGTGGTGGTCAAGAACGAAAAGCGGGTGGTTAGCCTATTTGAGCGGCTCCCACCGTGGCTCCACAGCGCCCACAATGATTTGCGTCATGGGTTTCTACAATCTCTCACGGATTCCACCTAGCTCCACATACCGGACGTGTACCTCCCTATATTATACGGGTACAGGACATTCACTGCGCTGAGAAGTAAAAGTAAATTCAGTCCAGTTGCAGTGTCTCGAGATGAGCGGAAGTGCAAGAACCTTCAAGTTAGCGGTCAGTGGAGGAAGAAAGAGGAGGCCCGGGTGCAGTTTATGTCACCAGTGCCGTCACCATCATGATAGCCGTACGCACATCTACGCAAGATCCTATTGACTGCTCAATCTGCGGCCAATCAATCCTCAGAAACCTGGCGCACCACGAGACTAGTATTTGCGTGTTTCACACTCCGTGCGCCGTTACATGGCAGGGTATGGTCCGAGTTATATTACAACTGTACATATGCATTTAGACGGCTTACAACGAGTTGAGAGCCGATGTAAGTTACTCCGCGGGGGGCTTGTAATCCGTTGTAAGTCGTATGCCGGCGCAATTCGTTACAAGCTCCGGGGGTTTTTTCCGACAATTGTGCCACCTAAAACGTGGCATGAGAGTATGTCTGCGACAAGAATTCCAACTGCAAACCCTTGAAGTGTCAGATTCCAATTTGAACGGCCAATGTTCGTATTCAAGTTGATCGGAACACAAACACACCAGAGAATGACCGACTAGTGTAACATGGCTTGCCGCATACTTGGATAAAGCCGTCTTGACAGCAGCAAGAACACTCGGCGCTGTTCTCACAGCCGCGTACGGATCAGTCTGACGGCAACGAATGAAAGCGAAAACGATTACTTCGCCTGCTCCCCCGCGAAGCCGGAGTGGACCACAATGCGGGGGGTAATGTCAGGAAAGAGCGCGGAGTCGAGGCCCGTCTGCAGAATTGAAGTATCCGTGAGCACGGAAACACTGTGGGTATTATGTTTTTAAATATGGAGGAGTACATCAGACCAGATACGTACAGGGCATTCGGGCGTGTTCCTTCATGCGAGACAATGACGCTCTGTCCGCATTGTCAGCCGGGTTTATCACACTTGTTGAAGAAATGCGTGCCTTGAGCGATGGCGAATATCCAACAAACCCTGTGATAATGATTACACGAGCCCGACTTGTTTAGGACTCCGGGCTCACAGTATTGAACAAATTCTCCATCTCCCCCAGAAGCAAACGGTTTGAAATCTGGATTTGCCAAACAGTTTGCTGCAGGACGAGCGGGAATTAATTAAACCCAACCACAGGGCCGAGTATACTACCTCCACAGGACCATGTCAAAGTGAAGTTCGCGGGACAATAGCCGGTGCTCGCGAAAAAGGTGTAAGGCCGATACGCTGCAACTTGAGCGACAGGAATGGCGGTGATGCCTTGATTTACGAGAGGCGCGGTTGATGCTGGAACCGCACGACCCGGAACGACGAGCGAGCCGGTCAGAGCAAGAAGAGAGAGGCAAATTTGAACAGGGTGCACCACCGTTGGGAATGGAGACAGCTGGTTCAATTAGAGCTAGGGTCCAATTTTAAAGCGTCAGATGTTATCCTTTGAGTTCGGGGGATCATGCGTGTAGGAGCCGCATCAGACCCGGGGTTGTTGCTCGCAATAGTAACCCAGGTGCACGATTGCCAGCTAGTTTCAGAGCTTGAGATACTCGATTTCCATTTTGACACGCCTTAGCACATTGTGCTCGGATGGAAGGCTCTTCGACGAACGAGGTCTAAACGGTAAAACGTGATCGATCGTTGCAAGCGATATCGTACCTAAGAAGGAAGTTGGCAATGGGCAAGCCAGAGTCCTTAAGAGTTCTCCCAGCGTCGATGTATGGCGCACGGACATTCAGATCATTGAACTGTGACGGATCCGTGGTGAGAGGGCGCTGTAGATGGATATCCGCGTTTAACGCATGCCAGCTACAACCCGCATAGTTCAGGACTACCCCAGAAGCAACCTCGGACACTTCTACCGGTGACCAACCCATTTTTCGGCTTTGATTTTTCAGAACTGAGAAACCGAGGTCCGTGCTTCAAGTCTGATGCTGAGAACTTCTCAGCATCAGGCGGGACCATATTGTCAAATGTGTGCGCCCTTCCGGCAGCTCTGAGTGTGTTCAAGTTATTCAAGAAAGAAAGACTGTCGAGACCCTGGTTTTTGCGACAATTCCGAGTCCAGTCCGAGAAGCTGGACTGACTGACTCGATCGGTACCTCCCCCGAGCAGATTCGACTTGAAGATCGAAAAAGAAACCAGAAAAGGCTGGCTGGCTGCTGAGCACAGAGATCCAACAGCGCTGTGAGAACAAGTCCACTCAAGTTCAGAATCAGAATCCGATCTGAGATCGTATGAGAACGCGGTCACGTGGATGGGAAATGTTTTGGCCCGACGCCGCGTAGCCCCTAACTTTGAGCTCCCAGCGCTCAAAGGGCGTACTATGTACACACCTTTTATAGTTTTTATAGGGCTTTGATGCGGATTAACTGTGACTCCGAGTCCTTACTTCCCTATGCTCGGTTACAACACGCGAGGTACGAGCGAGAATATTCGAACTTGTGTAGAGTCTGTTACGGTGCATTTATCCTTCAAGTAATCTCAGGGATTGCGTTTAGAGCCATTGTCTCATTTGTAGCGGTTGCAGGGAAGGCCGGGCATATCAATTTAAACTGGTCTGACATATTATTCAACCAGCCTTGCAGGATCAAACCATGAAAGGGCCGGGCATTGAATTAGTGAGCGTCTCGTCACTAAGAGATAGCTGGCTGGTGTCGACAGTTCTGGAATGATTTGGCGCCGAATATTGGTCTAGATAAAGATGGAATGAAGTATAAGATGCGGTAAGCAGAGGGTTCAGTTTACTGGATTGACTTCCTTGCTTGCCGCCACTTCTCTCCCTCTGATGAGACGGGGGTGAAGTTGCCCGGGAAACATTTGAAAACAGAGACCGCAGCGTCACCCCTGCTGTATCCCGTCACATCGTCTGTACGAAGGATAAGGTAAAGTGAGAGAGATTGTTCCACGGCGTACTTTGTTTGACGTGTGCTGGCCATGGCGCATAATTAATAACCACGATCCGGCCCCAAGCTGCGTCCGTGAGTGTTGAAAGTGGATCATAGACTTTGTTGAGACTGCTTGAAAGGGATCATACGGCGTCAATTCGTCCACACAGAGAACAGATTTCCGATGAGCGGATAACCTTTGGGGTCAGGAAGATCATGGCGAGGACTGGTTCCTATGTAGCGGTTGGGGTAAGATGAGACGGCTATAACCAACACGGCGACTACAAGGTAGAGGATGGGATGCATCGTAACCTCAGGGATGACTTCAAGACAGGTTTTGAAAGGCATTTATACAATGCGGACATCATTCCGTATCTACTAATCCGGAGCTCAGCGAGCCCAAGGCGCTTCAATGGGCCACCTTGCATCTTTTCAGCATCTGAGAACACACGGGCATGTCCATCTGAAACCTTTGATATTAGGATTCGAATATGCAGGAAGATGATATCTCACCATCTTCATAACGTTGTGGGCCCTAGATATTCTCGTCAGAAAAGTTTGAACGGGACGAACCACGACGAACCAGTTCTTCGATGCGGTAACCTTGTGCCTTGTAGGCCGAACTGGGATAGAAGCCTCTGGACCAAACCAGAGCCTTCACAACTCCATCATAGAATGCGCGGAATCCACGGGGAATAGGGTAGTACCATGGGTGGAACTGACGTCTGTTGGACAAATCGGTTAATGTATAATTATAAATAGGGGCTCACTGACACTAGCGTGTAAAGGCGCATACGGCCATCAGGACCGATGCCGCCGGGTGGGTCCTTGAGTGCGATGTAGGCGCCGGGTTTGAGACCAGTTTCTGATGAACATCGCCCGAAAGGTACAAACCATTTTTATCGCCCAGTGCGCCCAAGCCCGGTTGAGCCGGCAACCTGACAAGAATCAATCACCGACGGAAAAGAAAAGAAAAAATACAAGAATCACATCATGGCTCTCCGAAGGCGATCGTCCATGAGACAGATGAAAAGACCGGAAACAAGGCGGCGTAAACTAGGGAAATCCGGAACTCGGCGGCTGATCCTCTTCACTGCAATCTGCGCTAGCTCTCTGCTGGTTTCTGAGGGAACCATGTCTTGGAGTTCATACTCTTCGCTCCATTCTTTGAGATCGCCGACGGTTGATGGAATGTTTTGGATGCCCATTCGCGTCCCGATTTCTTTCCACAAAATGAAAAAGCACTGCAAAAATAAGTATGGCCTAGGTGACATTGGTGGAACTGCCGCCCACCTCTAATTCTTCTGCGCTGATCGTTCGCCAGTCATATCTCCCCACTAGTGCCTAGTAAATGAATTAATATATAAAGGTCAAATCCAGACGTTCGACGTACCGTTGGCTGAAAAATGAATACAGACATTGTGTACAAGAGGTCATCGTTCGACTGAAGCCATCAAGACTAGAGAGGCTTCCAGTGGGAATGTAACCCACGATTTTATAGTGTCCGTGAATCCAATTCATCCGTGCGATAGCCAGACTACTGCGAGGATCTTTGGAAATGGGCTTTGAGTGATCCTGTGGGTCGGCCAAAGGACACGCGACAAAAGATGATATGAGAATCGCAGTCTAAAGAGGAGTTCAGCGGCCGCATCTTGAGAGGGCTTGTTGTCCTACATCCGTTTGTAGACGACGTAAGTAGTCAGAACCTCAGTCGCACACAGTAGTACGAGACTCTGTGTATTCACCTGTAGACGATGTAAGTAAGGTAGCCCCCATCCACCCTCGATGAACATCACGTGGTCTGATGTGACAGTTTCCTCTCTCGGATGATTCAAGTAGATAATTCTGTAAAGTAATCACTAGACCTCAGTCGGTCAAATCCTTCGACCAGAATCCGGATATGAGTCTAGTGGTCCCTCCACATCGAAAATATGAGGTCAAGACCCCCGATTTGGTCCCAGAATTAGCCCATCTGTAAAGAGATTGATCCAAGTCAGGTGCCACGTAACTTTCTCAATCATTCCTTAATTGAATGGTGTAGAGCGGCCAATGAGCCATACTTATTTATCTATGACCAGTTTACATATGTATGTATAATCTGGTCGGAGGGATTTGCCCTGGAGGCCCTCACTGTTCCAAAAGAAAATGTTTTGTCTGTGCGAGCCCGAAATGGAAGCGTGACTAGGACGACACGTGATGTTCGTCGAGGGTGGATGGGGGCTACCTTAGTCAGAACTACAATGAAGTAAGTATAATATAAGTATGAGATAAAATATGAACGTACCCTCAGTCGCACACAGTAGTACAAGACTGAGGGCAGTGAAACAGCTCCGCGCCCCTTAAGGGGGCGCGGCTACGATCGGTAGCAACATATCAAATGATAGAAAAGGGAAACACTACCGCCAGCGTCCGTATATGGTAGCGGCGTCGGCTGCAGCCTCAACACTCCCCCTGACGGACAGCACGCTTGCGCTTCCAATCAAGCCCAAGTTGTCCGACACATTTCTCGTGTGCGGCGCGCGGGAGTGCCTTCGTGAAAATGTCGGCGACATTTTCCGTGCCCGGGACCGAAGACACGGCAATCTCGCCGTCCTTGACCCGTTCGCGAATGTAGTGCCATCTGATATCAATATGCTTCGAAAGCCCGTGCACTTTATTCGTTTCGGTGAGACTAATCGAGCCGAGATTGTCGCCGTTCAATCCGAATGGGAGTTCTTGCGGGAGGAAAGCTTCGGACAGCCAGTTCTTTACCCACATCGGCTGCTGTGATCCGCGGGCCAGGGAGATGTATTCGGCCTCCGTTGAAGACAACGCGACCACGGCCTGACGCTTCGATGACCAACACACGGGTGCGTCACCCATGAAGAAGACGTAGCCCGATGTGGACCGGCACATGTCGACACATCCGGCCCAGTCTGAGTTGACGAATCCCTCAGGCTTCAGCCCCGTTCCGGGTGCGTCGGTAAAGGGAGGCGAGTATAGTAAGCCGTAGTCTATGGTGCCGCGGATATATCGTAAGACACCAATCAGGACGTTCCAGTGCTCGGGTGCCGGGTTTGATTGTACATGGCCGAGCGCGCAGCAGGGGTAGGAGAGATCTGGGCGAGTTCCGCAGCTCCCCCAGACGATGGTGCCAAGAATTCGCCGAAACGGCTTGTCGCGCATGAAGGCGGCGTCAGACGGGGAAAGTGGAGAGGAAGCAACGTGGATCTGATAGCCGGGCGGAAGCGGTGTAGAAATCGGGGAAAGATCTGCATACCCAAAATGGTCAAGCACCTTTTCGAAGCATTGAGTCTGATGGACTGAGATTGATCCGTCAGCTAACTTCTCGACGGTCAGTCCCAATAGCAGCGACACATCCACCTCTTTAAGGTCCCACTTCGCGGCAAACTCGTCCACAACGCGCTGGCTCTCCTTCTCTGACAACGAGGCTCCTAGGACATCATCCGTATGCGTGGTAGTGATGGTGTAATCACCGCTCTGTTGGCGCGTTCGGACACACAGGTCGGCAAGGCTCTCCTTGTAACCGAGGTCTGTGTACCCTTTTGCAAGGAGTTTATACCAGATATGGCCTGCCTGAACTAGCCCGTAGAGCGGTCAAAGCAAAACACTTGGGACTTCTCTTGGCAACAAACCACCACGTGCAATTGATCGGTGCCACGAAAAACCTTCGAGGCTTGGGCATCAGTGCACGTAGTGGTCCTAGCTTTACTCTTACATACTCTATATACTATGCAAACCCAAAAACGAGACTCGGGTAGCGTGTCACAGTCAAGACTTCGCGTCCAACTCTACAAGAGAGCGGATTGGGGAGTGCGAGTGGTTGTCTCGAAAAGATGATTGAATAAAAGACTAAAGAATACAGGCAATAACTACACTGCTTAAATACTGTTCTATGAACCGTGTGAACTACAATATATTTATACTGTACAATAGCCCGTAGTCGTGTGTGGAGCTACACCTGTTATAAGTTAGGAAAACCTTTTGTCGAACGTCCTGTAGCAACATGTCCTATTATCCCCAGGCGTTTCATCTATACATATCCCTGACATCATTGTTCCGTTCCGATCCGTTCCGGTGTCACGTGTCCTTTGGTGTTTATGTCTCAGCGCTTAGGTTCGGCGTTGTCACGTGGAGATTGGTATCAAAGCGTGACATTACCCCCCCTCTAGGATCAACGTCCTCGTTGACTTCAATGAACGTGTTGGACTGGGGAATAAATAATTTCTTCGTCGAGTATTGCAAGGACTCCTCCTTATGCTTGTATCTTTTGATTAAATAATCCCAATGTCCTTTCGGAAAGATCGGGAGTGCGCAAATATTAATGCCGTGATCCTTGTTATATTTATCAAGGATCTTCTTGACGTGCGTCAAATGACACCTGGGTTCCCACGTCCTCTCCCCGAGAGGATAATTCTTCCACTTGATTAGATATTGGAAGCCTCTGCCGCGTTTGCGGTGCTTCAATATCTCCTCCACCTCGTATTCCTCGTGGTCCTGCACAATCTGAGGTGCCGGCCTCTCTTCTCTACATCCAATCGGTGGCTCGATATAGGGTGTCAGCAGTGCCTCGTTGAAAACCGGATGTGACTGGTCCGTTTCAGGCAATCTGAGCTTGTATGCCGAAGCTCCAATCTTCTCCAACACTTCGTAAGGTCCCAGCCTTCTATCATCAAACTTCTTGGTCGGACGATCTGTAGTGATATTTTCGGCCTCCAGCCACACCTTATCGCCGACCTTGAAGTTAGGCGCCTCGCGCCTATGAATATCGTAATATTTTTTCATGGTTTTCTTGGTTTTTTCCAGCGCAGCTGCTGCCTCATCGCAGATCTTTTTCATTTTTTCAGCAAAGTCGTTTGTGGCCTCGTTGCGCGACTCGACTGCATTTTCTATCCCCTTCCAAGGGTGGTATCCCGTGTTCACAAAGAATGGTGACATGCTCGTGGACGAGCTTTGCTTATCATTGTGAGTGAACTCGGCCAAAGCGAGCCACTCTGCCCAATCCGATTGGCGATAATTTACGAAAATGCGGAGATATTTCTCTATCTCCTGGTTCATGCGCTCCGTCTGTCCATCAGTGATCGGATGGAAAGCCGTACTCGGGTTCATCTTAATCCCGAGGAGCCGATTAAGCTCCCTCATGAAGCCGGAGACATATCTCGGATCCCGATCCGAGATTATCTTCCGCGGTACACCGTGATATCTAATCACGCGATCCCGGGTCAACCGGGCCATTCCTTCGGAGGTCAACTCCATATTGGTTGGTTCG
Source organism: Mycena vulgaris (assembly GCA_029204335.1). Lineage (NCBI taxonomy): Eukaryota > Fungi > Basidiomycota > Agaricomycetes > Agaricales > Mycenaceae > Mycena > Mycena vulgaris. The sequence goes on along the minus strand of JARGYA010000778.1, from coordinate 23,532 downwards.
GCATGGATCATCTTCGAGAATGTATCCACCCAAACTTGAATAGCATTAAAGCCATTGCTGAATGGCAGTGGTCCGATGAGATCCTCCGATATGACCTGCCAGGGTCCTTCCGCAATCCCGTGTGGATTCAGCCTTCCTTGCTTATATCGGTGAACTCGTGTACGTTGGCATGCCTCACATTCCTTGATATAAATGGAGACTTGGTTGCCGAGCCTCGGCCACCAATAGTTTCGTTCAATCAATTCCTGCGTGCGGTTCTCTCCGGGATGACCGACCAGGATGGAGTCGTGGTGCAAACCAATGATTTTATCACGGAGTTCCTTATCAAAAGGAACATAGATCAATCCGTTGTAATAAATAATGTCTTCGATCTTTTCCCATCCAGGGATCTTCTTCTCAAGCGCCAGCTTGACACTTTTATCTATGCGTTTCGTGGCCTTGATCTGTGACATGATCCCGGCCTCCGGCCCTTCCATAACGATCTCCTGAGATCGGAAGTATTCCGGCTTGAGAAGGACGATGTTCTCGTTGTCGTTCTTCCCTTGATCGTGATCCGCCCGGCGGGATAATAAATCAGCTTTCTTATTCAGGGCCCCGGCCCGATGGGTAAGCGTGAAGTCGTATTCAGATAGTTCTACTATACATCGTGCCTGCCGCCGATTAACTTTCTGCGGACTCTTGAAATACTGGAGATTCTGGTGATCCGTCAGAATCTCGAACGTTTCCCTTGCGCCCATCAAGAGCGATCACCACTCCTCCAATGCGAGCATTATCGCGAGCATCTCTTTGTCATAGATCTCGTAATTTCGCTCCGTCTCATTGAGTCCGTGGGATTGGAACACTATCGGCCTCCACCCCCCCTCTTGCTCCTGACTGAGCACAGCTCCAGTCGCTCCTTCTGATGCATCGGCTTCTAGCCGGAACTTTCCGTGGTCCATGGGAAGTGCCAAAACTGCGTCTTCGGCAATCCGGTCCTTTAGCTTCTGGAACGCGGACTTCTGTGCTTCTCCCCAGGAGAAGCCTTCCTTCCCGGTTAATCGTGTGAGTGGCTTGGCCACCTCACTATAACCTCTCACAAACCGGCGGTAGAAGTTGGTGAACCCTAAGAATGCCTGCACCTGCTTGAGGTTCTTGGGTTCTGGCCACTCGGTAATGCCGCGGATCTTGATGGGATCCATGCGCATCGAGTTGTGTCCAATAATTACGCCGAGATACTCGATCTCGGTCCGTTCGAATTCGCATTTCTGCGGCTTTAAATATAGCTGGTTTTTGGCGAGTATGTCCAGTACTCGCTTGACAATACTCCGGTGTTCCTCCAGGGTGTCCGTGAAAATAAGAATATCATCGAGGTAGACGATGACTTTTCCCTCGTTTATGAGATCGCGAAGAATGTTATTCATCATCGTTTGGAAGGTAGCGGGCGAATTGGTGAGCCCAAAGAACATGACCAAAGGCTCGAACAAGCCTCTGTTTGTTTGAAATGCCGCCTTCCACTCGTCTCCCTCTTTGATCCGAATATTATTATATCCCCATCGAATATCTAGCTTCGTGAAGATCTTCGCTCCTCGGAGTTTGTGTACCAGCTCCGAGATAAGCGGCAGTGGATAACGATTCTTGATTGTCATATCGTTAAGCTTCCGGTAATCCTGTACCGGTCGAAGGCTTCCATCCTTCTTTTTGATAAAAAAGAACGCCGATGCCATCGGTGACTTGGATGGCCTAATGTGTCCGCTCTGCAAGTTCTCCTCTAGAAACTTCGTCAACTCCCCCTGCTCGTTCTGTGATAACGGATAGATTTTGCAATCTACAGCCTTTGATCCAGGCTTAAGTTCAATTGCGTGGTCCCAGGGTCGTTTCTCTGGTAGCTTATCAAACGACTCTTTCGCAAACACCTTGATGTATTCGTGATATTGTTCCGGGACGGCATCCTCTGTCATCTTCTCCTTCTCCACATACGCTCCCTCCGCCATCTGCTGGGCCTGTGTGCCCTTCACGCGGAGGTCCACATGCTCTGCAAAGTCGACCATCAATATCGACTCTCCCTCCTCGAGGGGTTCCTTCTCGCATCCCTCGGCAGCCTCGCTGCCAGTCATGTTGCACTCCGGAGGGCAACGACTGAATTTGATTGTCTGGCCCCGCCAGTCGATCTCTGGGTTGTGTTTAAACAACCAATCATATCCTATAAATATCCTAGCCTTCCCGAGGCCCGTGACAAGGAATCGTTGCCTCTCGCGGTGGATTCCGACTCCCATGATCAACTCTACGTAATGAGTGATCCGTCCGCCCACATTCTCGGATCCATCTGCGTTCCGAGCAATGATCTTCTGATCAAGCTCCCTGAGCTCAAATCCTTCGGCCTTTGCATACGCCCGATCGATGCATGTCGTTGTGCATCCGTTGTCCAACAGCGCTTTGACGCGGCGAGTTTTTCCTGTCTCGGGAGACAACAATTCAACTGGAACAAGCATCTCATGCTTGTTCCGTTGCTTCTGGAACTCCCGGAGTTCCTGCGCCAATCGGGATTCAGTTATCCCCATTGCGCGTCGCGCCAGCCACCGGGCTGCTTCTTGCTTTTTGAGTCCAAACGGGACTCGGGTTCGTACTGCTTTTGGCGCTTCCTCCTCTTTCGAGGATTGAGCCATCGCGACATCGTCGCCCTTTTTATCCGCACTATTTTTCTCACTGGTTTGGGTTCCAGGGGCCTTTTTGAATGCGCTCCAGCGCTTGTTCTCTTCATCCATGCGACGATTCTTAATATTAATGATCCGATTCTTGTTCTCTAAAATACGTATTTGTTTTTTGTCTTTTTCTACACTATCTACTACTATATTGTCCTGGGTACGTAGGCTAGTGCGCTTTTTAATAAAATTTATAAAGTCGTTCTCGGGGATCTGCATGGGGGACTCTGCATCAAGCAGAGTATATTTATTCGGAGGAGGGGGCACCGGGTTGGCCGTGACCGGGGCCCTCTTTAAAAATCCTGCCCGAAGCGGGCTCGGGCTTGCTCAAAAAGGAATTTGAAGTCTTCCTTTGAGATTTCGTCGGTCCGCAGCGAGCGGACATTGATTCTCCCACGCTCCCGACGTGGTTGCAGGCACTCTCATGCCATGTGGCCCTCCTTGCCACAGTTGTAACATTTGAAGGCTGCCGCCTTCGTCTGGGACACGTCAACATCCATTTGTGCTGTCTCCCCCGGAGCCAGTTTCTTCGCCAGATTTGGTGCGGTCCCCCTGGTATTACCGGCGGGGGTGACCGGGATCTTTGCGGGGACCCAGAAAGGTGTCCCAGTGTTGTGCTTCTGCTGCGCGTCTCGCAGCTTCTGGCGCTCAAGGACGCGACCGATGGTCGTCATCCTCCTCTTCAGCCTGAGGTAGTCCTCAGGGATCTCAATGCCGCCCGCGTACAGCTGGGTGCGAACCTCCGGGTTGACAAGGTTCTCGAGATTTCGCACAGGAACTGATCATGGTCCCCGTATTTGTTGTGCGGGTTGTAGCCCGCTTCCTCTGCGTTCAGCTCGAACGCCTGGATGAAATCGGCCAAAGCCGACTTCCCCTGCCTCGTCGTGGTCAGGCGAATGTACGCCGTCTGGTGCACGTTTTGGTCTTTGAACGTTCTGGACAGATCATCCAGGAAGTTCTTGAAGGAGTAGTCGTGGGGTAACTCCTCGTCGTCTCCCTCTAGTACTCTTCTGCGCCAATTACGGACCCAGTTTGAGGCTGGGGTGGGCGCGCCGTCTTTGCTGCCGAGCAGCGAGATGGTGAAGGCTATTTTTGCCTTCGGGGTTGCGAACTCCTCGCCGTACGCCCACATGAAGTTCTTGAGGGCGTCTCTCCAAGTATCCCACTTGGACTTATCCACGCCATCGAAGTGCGGTGGTGTGGCGGCGAGGGTGATCTTTGAGGTTATGTGGGACCTCGGGGCGGGGGTGGGAAGGTAAAATGGAGCGGGCACATCGATGGGAGAGGGTGCATGCTCCATGGGTTCGCTACGTGTTGGCGACGCGGGTCGGGACATCTCGGCGATGTTGGGGAAGCTGTGATACAGCTGAGTGGCGGGGGATGGGGAAAGGGACGGCGCAATAGGCGCGGGTGGTAAAAGTAGAGGGGGGAGCGCAAGTAGTGCGCGCGGCGGTGAAGGTGTAGGGGAGCGATGGGGCGGAATAGGAGGGGACTCCGAAGAGGCGGTGGAGGGTGCGCAAAACGTCGCGGCTTTTCTTGTTCCGCACTGAGCGGGTAGTGTGGTTCGAAGCGGTCTCTTGCGAATAGAACTATCCCGGGTCTTCTACGACACTCCCGATGATAGCGAGGTAATCCTCCCCGAAGGTTGGACTAGCACTCCTGCGACTGTCTTAGCGCGGGGACGGACTCAACGTTTCCCGTAGCGCGATGTCTGTCTATTTAAAATGGACCGCGCACGAGGGGCGCTGCAATTGTTTTACTTCGGTGTGGACAAAGTGAATGTTGGAGGGGGAAAATGGAGCTTCAGATACGAGAGTCCAGGTAGAGGTAAGAATGACGACCGCGGGGTGCAGTGTCGAGTGGGTAGGGTTTGGTGCGCAAGGAGTGCGCGGGGTTGGGAAAGGGAAAGGGAAAGGGGCGGTACGAGGGTAAGAATGGGAGTCTTTTATTATGTCACCGTCAAGACTTCGCATCCAACTCTACAAGAGAGCGGATTGGGGAGTGCAAGTGGTTGTCTCGAAAAGATGATCAAATAAAAGACTAAAGAATACAGGCAATAACTACACTGCTTAAATACTGTTCTATGAACCGTGTGAACTACGATATATTTATACTGTACAATAGCCCGTAGTCGTGTGTGGGGCTACACCTGTCATAAGTTAGGAAAACCTTTTGTCGAACGTCCCGTAGCAACATGTCCTATTATCCCCGGGCGTTTCATCTATACATATCCCTGACATCATTGTTCCGTTCCGATCTGTTCCGGTGTCACGTGTCCTTTGGCGTTTATGTCTCAGCGCTTAGGTTCGGTGTTGTCACGTGGAGATTGGTATCAAAGCGTGACACACACGGCCCGTTCGACGCGGCAGTGGCGGTGGTAGCGGTTGTGCAGGTGCAGGAGCGGGGGCGGGAGCAGCAGCAGCAGCGGGAGCGGACGCGGCAGCGGGTACCACAGGATCGTGTTCGGGCGCAGCAGGTGCCTGCGCGTCGTCATCCTCGAACAGCGTCGGGTCCTGTGGCAGCACGTCCTCAATGTCGACAGGGATCTGCGTACGGTGCGGCATTTCTTCTTCGAAGATAACATTTCTGACCTCGAAAATCCGCATCCGTTCAGGGTCGTAGATGCGGTATCCACGATGCCCCATATATCCCACCATTTTGCCCTTCCAACCTTGCACACCTAGCTTTTCGCCTCTGTGGTCAAGGTCCTTAACCCAGCAGGTACTCCCCCATGCGCGAAGGTGTGATATGTTCGGCCTAACAAGGTTCCCATGGTCGTCCTTCTGACGGTACCATGCCATCCACGGGACTATGTCGGGGTGGCGTGCAGACGATAAGAAGCCTCGCACGTAGCAATGGGAGGTCGCTGATTCTGCCCAGAAGCGCCCGTCCATGTTCCCTTCGACGAGTTGCGTGCGTGTTCCTTCGATAATGGTGCGATTTCCGCGCTCAACGTGCCCATGCGCTGACGAGGAAGCCTTAGGTACCTTCTCGACCTTGACGCCGCACTCCGCGCAGAAATTCAAGAAGAGTTTGTTGTCGAATTCGCGCCCCAGGTCGATGTGAACACACTTCAGCCTGTTGCCCGTTTGGACCTCCGCCTCCATCAACCATGTCTTGAAGGTGTTGAGGGTTACAACCGCGGTTTTATCGTTCAGGAAGACCGGGAATTTCATTGACGTACCGCCATCAGACACCAGCATCATGTACACGGTGTGTTCTCGTGCGTCACCACATCATCAAACGGTGCTTTATCCTGCTTCCCAAGAATGCAATCCTCACACATTCCGCGCAGACCCGTTTGGACAATTTTCACGCCCTCCACCAGTGACTTGTCCGCCAAGCGCTGAATTGCACGGATGTTGCCATGGCCGAAGCGGCGGTGCCAGGTCTCGAGGTCCGTGGGCTGGCTCCGGTCACGTCCTGCGATGGCAGCGACGATCTCCGCACCCCCGTCCTCGGTGTCGACAACATCAACTTGGTAGAGCTTGCGCGCGCCCTCAACCCGAACGATGCGTCCATCAATTATCACGTGTCCGTCGCGTCCGAGAACGGAAAGGCGGCCATTTCCCCATTCTCCCCGGAACCCTCGCGCATCAAGCGTCGGAAGCGAGATCAGATTCATCGCGAATCCGGGGGTATGAAGCGACTCGAGGAGGATCTTTCGAATTGATCCGCCAGCTACGCGGACGGTGAACTGTGCGACGCCTTTGCCTGCGACCTTGAACCCGCCGCCTGTCTGAAGCGCGGTATTGCCTTTGACATTGACGGCCTGATACGACACGAAACGTTTCCGGTTCGCGACGCAGCAGTCGGTCGCACCGCTGTCCATGTACGTCAAGACTCGTGTAGGGCTCGGTGAGACATCGGTCGCATAAATTGAAGGTGGAGGCGGGGCTACTACATCGACTACGGTACAACTAACACGTTCGTTCAGAATGGGAGGAGCTGACCCTCCACATCCAGATCTGTGAACCATGTTATCGCCCGTAGCCGATGAGGAGGCGGTTCGGGACGAACCTTCGTCGTGGGCGTCGACGGCCATGGGCGAAATGTAGGCAGCGGTAGGAGCGGCGGCAGCAGCTACGACCGCGGGAGCGGGGGTCGTCACGGCGGCGGCAGCTGGGGCAGCCATAGCCGTGGTTCTGGCAGAAGCGCGCGCGGCCCGTGCAGCTTCGACGAAGGCCTGGCGCGGCTCCTTTCCACGCGGTGCCCTCCAACGTCTCGGGCCTTGACCTTCAAGTCCACCACCGCGCGCCCAGCAGCGCTCCTTTGTGTGCCCTTCGACCGTGCAATTTTCGCACTGGATGTCGATGTTAGCGGCTAGAGCATTTGCGGCGCTCCCCTTCTTGGCGTCCGCGATCTCCTGCGCGTAACGAACGTTGTGGTACGCCAGAAGGTTGATCTGGAGGTTGGGGGCGGACATGGCCTGCATCGCCATCAGCGACAGTCCGAAGTCGATGGGGGGGAGCGACCCGAGGATGATGGTCTTCATGTCCGCGTCGGTCACGATTGCCCCCATGCGGTTCGCCTCGGTGCGGAGCTTCGTGAGCGTCTCAAGGTGAGTGGGCATATCAATCCCGCGCTCAAGCTTATGGCCGTTCAGCTTGTCTGTCGCCAGCTTCTTCAAGACCTCGGACGTGCAGTTGAACTTCGAGGACAAGATCGTCATCATCTCGAAGCTGGTCATGGTGGCCTTGATGCCGTGAGCCTGCGGGTCCACGATGTTCTGGTAGATGGTGGCGCTAGCGACCCCGTCGCGCAGCTCCCACTCTTCCACCGTCGGGTTCCTCGAGTTCACGGCAGTCCCATGGCCGGGCAAGACCAACTGGCCGACTCCTGTGGGGCAGGTAATAGTTCCGTCCGTGTATCCGGACAGCCCCTTTCCACGAACAAGGCTGATGAGGCTGTCGTACCAGCTCGGCCAGTTCTGCTCGGCGAGCTGCTTGTCAGAGGCAAGGATGGTGATATGGGAGGAGAACAACATGGGGTGAGTCTCTCTTGCGACTAAGCGTTATACGCTAGTTCTGACTGCAAATCTGTAGACGACGTAAGTAGTCAGAACCTGAGTCGCACACAGTAGTACGAGACTCTGTGTATTCACCTGTAGACAACGTAAGTAGTCAGAACTACAATGAAGTAAGTATAATATAAGTATGAGATAAAATATGAACGTACCCTCAGTCGCACACAGTAGTACGAGACTGAGGGCAGTGAAACAGCTCCGCGCCCCTTAAGGGGGCGCGGCTAGGATCGGTAGCAACATATCAAATGATAGAAAAGGGAAACACTACCGCCAGCGTCCGTATATGGTAGCGGCGTCGGCTGCAGCCTCAACACCGTTATTCTTCTAGCCATCGTTAGTTCATTGCTCATTTCGCCTGTTGCAAGCAAAGTCTTGGCAATGGACGGCTACATATGAGATTTACAAATCATCAGAAAGTCCTACGACAAAAGCTTGGAATTTACGATGCCCTAAGTACGAAACAGTCCCGTAGACGCACCCAGGCGACCTGGCATTAATCTTGAGTAATATTTCACCCTTGAGATACTGCTTACTGAAGAATGGCATGTCATACAAGAGCGAAACATGAGCGATCTCTTGGGCTGTTGACGGTGTAATAGCTGTTGACAAGCGTTTCAGCTGCTGCAGCCGGGCTCGAGCGGTATTGAAGCGCCCGAATCTCAGGGCTCTAACCAAGGCGAAATAAACAGATAAAACAGAGACGAATATGGGCCACTGCATTGTCGGGTAAGTAGCACAAGTTGTGAACGGGAAGATGAGGTACTAGGGCTCTAACCCGTCCGTCCCGTTCGACGGAAGTAAAAATAGCCGTTTCTTCTGCCAACTGTTCCGTACCCGTCCCATCGAGGCGACTTCCCAGGTGCATACGGACGGGTCCCATCCGAGTCCGTGCGACGGGTGACGGCCGTTTTCGACGGCATCAGGAAAATGTCGATAGTCTAAGACTGTCTGTACCAGACACTACAGACAGGATAGACCGATAGACTGCCTATCGACTATCGCAGACAGCGTGGTTCTGGAACAGACACCGCCAGACATCAATACTATTTTAGCCCCCCATGTGTCCACGGCTGTGATCGCATGCGATAACTTTCTATCTTCTACCGCGATTCTTCTTGGCAGCTGGATTTAAGGACATTAGTATCTTTTCAAGCCTCTGAAATATTTTCAATTTTTTTGGACTCCAGTTGTAGAAGATATGAACGTTCCGACGTTGGAACCAGAAGTGGAATCGGATTTGGCAGGCGTTTTGGCGTGTGGGAAAATGTCGCAAAAATCTTCCTTTTCATTTCTTTTGTGCGCTGCAGAACTTCAATTGGGCTCAAATTTTGCCAGACCATAGCTGTGGTATGCACACTCATCTCTCAATTGTTCTGGAGGGAACGGGTTCGAAATACGGATGGGATCACGAATAATTCCACATCAGGGTGCGTGGACACATCAGGGGCTAAAATAGTAGACCGATCTTAGCCGATCCTAGCCGATCGTTGTACAATGGATCCGATCAGTTTGATGGATTTTGATCCGCAACCTCAGTAAAGGCGGGCAGCAGAGGAAAGGCGAAAATACACCCGTACAAAGGACGACCCCGGGACGTCACCACCGACCGCTACCTGTACTTTGAGCTGATTACCGCAAGCGGGACATGCGTAGGTTTTAGCCGGCGCCATGAGAAAAAGGGCGAGGGTGCCAAGATATCACGGCGCGAGGTGGAAAGAGGGAGGAGGAAGGAGGACGCGCTGGCTGTATTTGGTCAGCAATCCACTTTTGGACGGAGAATCCCAATGCGGCCTGGCCCAACAGATTTCGAACTCCGCCGAGGGACGGCCGATTTGCCGCCGGTATTGATGGCGGTGTGCCTGCCGGTATTTCCAACTCTTGTTCCAACTCCCAAACTTCCTGGGTATTACCACCACGCTTTCGTGAAAGACTCCTTCGCCTAATCCGATTTAAATCCTGGCGGCAGAAGCTCAGCATTCTGAAACAATAACTCAATGACCCTTCCGAAACGATGTTCTGTTCATAACCTAGGCTTGGATCTACGAGTAAGGGCGAGTACGAGCTGCCTCGGAGTTTGAAAATAAAGATCCGAACAAAACCCGAGCGCCGAGCCATCACTCTTTCATTACTACATCAATTGATCCTCCAAGAAACCTGCGCAATAAATACCTTGTGCACCTTCCTATCCATAGAAAATGGTACCAGAAAACATCTGAGCTTCACGTTAAACATCTCAGAAACCCTGAGCCAAAAAAACTGTGTCTCAATCATCATCCAACACCAAGCCATCACTAATTTCAAACTCCGAGGCAGCTCGTACTCGGTAGTACTCGTAGATTCCAGCCTCTATAGCATTGTGACTGTCTTCAGAAGATCACGTAAAAACTATAGAGGCTGTAACGAGCCTATTCATAACCCTTTTAATTCCGCTTCGGATTCGGATGGGATTCGGATTGCTGTTGAAAGCAGTGTTGACTCGAATTGGAGACGTACAAGCAGCTCAGCTGGTTCGCATCTTATGGCCTGTTTGATAGCAGCAGGTTGGCCCTACTATATAAAACTATGGGGAATCGCCACTGCTCTGAACTCACTCGACATGCCTGCGGCCACCATCATCTCCAAACTACTTTCTGCGTACCAGCTATACCAAAGCTCCATCCACAGCAGCGGTATTTTCAAAAACTTCTTGCGGCAAATACATGCGTTTGAAGTTCTCAAGTAGCATCCTCGGCGCTGCTGATATTGCTCACCTTCGATGACGAGGTAACTTCCCATCCTTCCTCTTTGGTCGCCAGCTGAACCCTGCCTTTGCCCTGCCTGCCTTGAAAGGTTGAGCTGTTTTGGGTGGGTGTTTATTCTTTCGTCGTTCTGACATTTTTTTGGACTACAACTAGTCTGAGCAGAAACGCTTTTCTTGAATAACGATCCTGTTTTACTGCGTACACTTCTTGTCTGCTGTAGACTACCACCGGAGCTCATTCCTTCTCTGGAACCGATATTTAACCCTGATCTACCGTAACGTGGACACATTCAGCAGGGCTGACTTACAACTGGATTGCACCGGATATTGTGCGTTCCGTTCCGGATATACCTTTGATTTCTCATCTCAGTTTCCCTGGCAGGGTCTGGTTGTTACTTGGTGAGTTGCAATAGGCGTTGCAAATCCTTCAACTGAGGGTTCCTAGCATCGGCATTGCAATCAACTAACAATTGATACAAACCTACATCATCGACACGTATACTGTCCGTGCAGCTCCTGGTATGTCACTACTCGTATTTCAGGGCAAATAATAACGATGTTGGTAGCTTTGGGTGCTCTTTCTACTCCGCTCGCTCGCGGGCTTCGGCCTGCCTCTCATCTCCCCGGCGATGTACATAGCAATAATACAGCCCTTTATTCCAGTCGATTCTTACGCCGTGTTTCAGGTATCGGGACCTCGGATATGGCATTGGCAATACAATTCTAGCGGCTTGCGCTATCGGCCTCGGCCTCCCTATGTGCGTCTATTCAAATCTGAGATGCCGACTGAACCCACATATTTTGGAAGGGTGATAATACTTTGGTTCGCTGGAGAGTGACTCCGTAGCAGGAGTGCAACTGCCGTAAAAGAAGCAGCGACCGCCATCCGTATGTGAACATGTTAGACGAAATAGCCGCTACATATCTTGATCTTCTGGAAACAGCGACTACAAAGGGTCTGTGATTCACACTGTATCCACACTAGAGATCGGCGCATTCACTCGCAACCTGGACCGTAGGGTTAGTAGTGATAGATTCTCATGTTGTCGGAATATTTTTTGATGTAAGAAAAAATCGCGAGCGTTCGTTGCAGTTGTATCCTAGCGCTGAAAGGAAATATAACAAGGAAATCCAAGCCCTGAAAAAGTATCTATGCGTCGACGGTGTATGGCGCGCAGACATCCGGATCGTGAACCTTTGACGGATCCTTGGTGAGATATCCGCGCCTAACACCTTCCAAGTACGACCTGCATAGCTGAATTAGGACGGCCCGCCCATAAGTAAACGCCACTTGACTCACCACTCCCTCGCAAGGTCGCCGGCCAAAGCAGATATCTCAACTTTGAAGTTCCAGAACTAAATATCATCAGCTTACTACATAACAGCCAATACAAACATGAAATTCGCTCACAATCCATCCCGCACCCTGGCTGTACGCCAGCTTCTGAGCATCGGCCCATTTCCTCAAAAACGCGTCCGTGGTATTAAACTGCACCGGCAGTCCCCATTCTAGAAATTGGATGGGCCTAGGTTCGAACAAGTGGACAGAAGAAGCAGCGCACCTCCAAACCAGAGCGGACTATTGCCTAATGCAGCATCGGCCTGGACGCGGTTGAGATCTGGAGCAGGGGTCCATCAATTGTCGCCGAAGTGAGTCAGGTGTAAACGTACTGCATATACTTGTGAGATATGCATCTTCGTTGGGATCTGCTACCCCCTGCGTCCGATCAGCGGCGAACTCATGCAAATATCAAGGGATTATTACCCCGAAACTGCCATACGATTAGATCCCCAAAATGTACGCGGCACAAATGACTCACACGTAGTACAAATGATTGTCATATCCCTGGGGGCCGAGTTTGGCATCGCTCGGATTAGCAGGATTGTTGAACTGCCAGTTGATATCCATGAAACTAGGAACTAGGTCACATCGCGGGAAGAGATCTAGAAGGAAAGTATATATACTTGGTGACGAGTTGGTCCCTCCGGAGAGATAAACCTCTGATTCCGAGCTCCAGGAGGATGGGTACGGTGTCTTGCAAAACAGAGCGAACTTCCGCGGTGAATACGGCGGACGCGTTTACGTGACTAAGCATCTCCGTGAAATTCCCATCCCCAGGTGCAGGCATAGCCCCGAAGCCGGGGGTGGGCACACCCAACAGAAACTCTGTGGCCCGCACGACCTTGACAAAGTTCTTTTGGAAGTCCCCGTAATTGGGGGTGAGATCAGCGTTCATAATGGGTTCGTTCACTGCCTCGATGGCGACCGCGTTGGAAAATGCGGGATCTATGTGCGCCAGAGCGGTCATGACAGACGTCCAGATCAAGGCGCGGTGATAGTTGTACGGAGTCTGCGCACGCATTCTGTAGCTGCCACAGTACTGTAATGAGTGACGACTTACGTAGAACTCAACGTCGTTTGTGCACCTAATTAGCACTTTGCATCACTGATGTTTGGACTTACGGGAGAATTGCTCATACCTTCCCGTGAACATCTGCCCCGCCGTTTGGACACCTCGAAAAGTGTCGGTTGGGGAATGATGAATGGAAAAGGAAACCGACCTGGGAGAGCATGGTGATCAAGGATGGCCACGATCCCGGCATCTTGAAGAAGCTTTAAGCCTCGGCGCTGCGCGGGCTCAGCGATTTTCGAGTAAATTAAAAATACTTCTCGTCACCAAGTGTGCAAGTCCGCCGCGGGGATAGAATTCGGTTCGGCGATCTACCAAAGGTTCGACGATCCAGTACCCAAGCTTGGCCGCTGTGAGAAAGACCAACTGGCACGACTCAACACTCACTGGAATCCGAACGGTATTAATCCCGGCAGCAACCAAACCGTCAACGTCATCTTGGTTGAACCACGACGACCTAAATGAATGAGAAACATTCATATATAATGCCGCAATGACCTCACCAATGTCCAGCAAAAATCTTGTCGACGGTCTTGGGGTACGCTTGAGCAAACGCACTGTCAAGGCGAGCACCGTAAATAAGAGGAGACGACGGGATGAAGATCTGCTACAATTCCGTGGCAATGCAGGTGGAGCAGTCCTTGCACTGCTGCCCGCCCATGTCCAACCATTCTACACAACATGAGAGTCAATTTGAACGGCGTCGATTTTCTACCTTGGGGGAGCATCCATGACTCGAGGACAAGCCTTGTCATGAGTTAATATCTATCGCAATCTGACTCAAATGGCGCACCAAGATCCCAGGTTAACGCCATAGATTTTGCTAGGCAATCCACCGAGAGCAGCGGCCCGAGGGAGAAAGAAGGACAAGAGGGGAATGCAGTGGGAGAAGATCGTAGCAGTACGCATTGTGTAAGTCCTGAGAAGCACCAGACTAGCTCTGCTTTAAATTTTGACTGCCAGCTCATGTACCGCGGTGTAAGGGCCCTTTAACGCCTCTGATACTCAAACCAGGGGCCAACTCCGAGCAGGTGAGGCGATAGAGACGTCACGCTGGCAAGCGAAGTAGTCCTCAGAACATGTCGGCGGGCAAAGCATGCTATCTGGGTCAAGAACAGGGGCGTACAGAAGGGTCAGCCGACTATGTTCCACGCTCCTTCCGTGTGGTGGCGACAGCTGGCGACAGACGGCCCCGGTCGCTGCCCGGTCCGTTCTGTTCGACGCCGCAGTAAGTAATCCCTTGTTGTTCGGCGCACAATAATCAGGTGAGTCGGACGGCAGGACCTTGGGAAATATTTGTGCGACGAGTCGGAGGGGTATTCAGTGGCAGCCTTATCGGCATGACACGGATTCTTTTCCCCTTGGGTGAACCGCTGACTATAACTGCCAGCTAGCGCACCGAAGCCAGGGTCTTTCTGATGCTCGCTGATGCTTGCGAGTAGCGCAAGATGGCGCGGAAGTGGTGATCGGGGCCCGGCTGATTGCCGGCTGATGTACTGGGTGATCCGGCCCGACTGCCTCTTAGTCTCTTACTTCACCACCTTCAACCACCAGCGCTCCACTGAGTACATGGATCATCCCAGAACCTCTTTGCATTTTAATTACTGCTACCTGCTACTTGCGACAAATACACCGACATGTAATTTGCAAGTAACCATTGACAATCTCCCTATCCATGTCTTATCCGTAGCTACCGGTCAAGAACTTAACCGATATATTGCATGCAAATTACATGCTTCTATTCTGAGTCCAACCAATTTCTTTCATGTCATTGGTTCACTCAACACCTGAATCCAGGACTACAGCCTTTCAACGGGGATGAATCCCACCATTTGTCGACGGATGGTACATACTTCCAGAACAACCGTCGACGCCTGCATCCATGTGAACGCAGGCTTCAAACTGCGCGCGTGCGGTCAGCTCGGTGACCATTATTTTCTGGTGCTGGTGCTTGACATGGACACCTAAACTGAGGCCATGTCAAGTCGGTCCACTACCTGACCCACTCAGGTGATGATGGGTATCTTTTTTCAACGCCTTCCTTGTCGGCTGCGTTTCACCTAAGTAAGTCATTTCTGCAGTCAAAACTGTGGCGGAGCCGCATCTATGATGTCATCAAGTGGAACCGCAGATCCTCCCATCTCCTCTGCTGATCTGTAACTACGCTTACGTTGGGTTACGTTCCTTTGCGTTCGCCAAATCCCAAAAGAGTTTCCAAAAAGTGCCGCGCTAGCTTCCGTTCCCATGTTCCGCGCGCCGCTAGGATATAAAAGTCGTGGATCTTTGAATACGTTAGGTCTGTGATATTCTAGTTCCCCGGTCCCCGCAATGGTTCGCCTCTCCGGCGTCGTCCTAGCTCTTGCCTCGCTTGCCAATGCCGCCCCTTCACTGTTCGCGCGGCAAGCGGTGGTAACCCCTCTGACCGCGGCCCAGATCAGCGCGTTCAAGCCGTACACGTTCTACGCGTCAGCGGGGTATTGCACGCCAGCCACAACCTTGGCCTGGAATTGCGGAGGTCAGCTCCCTCTGCGTGCACAAAGATGTTCAGACATTTAAATGATTCCAGCTAATTGCGACGCAAACCCGGGGTTCCAGCCCATTGCTTCGGGGGGTAACGGTGACTCGATCCAGTGGTGGTACGTCGGAGTCGATACGGCTCTGGCCACTGTCATCTTGGCTCACCAGGGCACGGATCCGACGCAAATGTGAGCTGCGCGCGAAATATCCGGCCAACTGGCGGCTTACGATGCACCGCCCAGCCTCTCTGTCCTTACAGACGCCAACTTTGGCCAAAAGAAATTAGATGCGACGCTGTTCCCTGGCTTGAACTCCTCCATCCAGGTTCACAGCGGATTTGCCAACGAGCATGCCCAGTGCGTAATTTCAACAGCTGAATCTACTTCGTGGTCTAATGCGGGTTTTAGGACCGCAACGCTGATTCTTGCCGCTGTGCAGTCGGCATTAGCGTCGTCCGGCGTCAAAAAAGTGACCATGGTTGGCCACAGCTTGGGTGCGCTCCTCCACCCAGAAGTTTCCTGGGACACACCTAAAAAATTAACCAGGCGCCGCACTCAGTCTCCTGGACTCGATCTATCTCCCTCTCCATATCACTGGTGTGACCTTCAGATCGGTCCTCTACGGCCTACCCAGGGTGCGTTGTATCCCGTAGTCTAGCATGGTTTCCAATCCTAATCCATCGATTTAGGTGGGGAACCAAGCTTTTGCTGACTACGCGAGCATCGGGAGCAAAGTGACCCATATCAACAACATGTTCGTGACATGTTCTCGCACAAATCTTGGTTCCAACGTCCTAGCACAGTAAGGATCCCGTACCCACCCTCCCGGGTTCGTCTTTCATCAAATTTACATCCCCGTTCATATCTAATGTCTTGGATGCCCAGGCTTAGTCCTCGGCTTCCATCACCCTACGGGCGAAGTTCATATCGAGGTGCGTCCATAACATAATCGTTATCTGAAACCCATGCTGACGCGCTTGCAGTCCACGGGCGTCTGGGATGTATGCGCAGGTAAGCGTCCACGACGCGCATTCTTTTGTTCACCCGTTGACCGTCGTAGGGGAGGACAACGCCAGCGTTCTGTGCACCTTCGGGCTGGTCGGGAATATTTTAGGAGGAGATTTAAACGACCACAACGGTGAGTTTCCTCTCATATTACAGGCCGCCAGGAACTCATGCTCTCGCCCAGGCCCGTACGACGGGGTAGAGATGGGATGTTAATTTATTTACTCAATTACGAGGGTTACTTAGAGTTTTCTGTACGTACTGGTATTCAGAATGTAGAGTAAAATGAACGGAACACGAAGAACGCCGCATGGACGGTCTGTCAGATTTTTTTGGGGTGATTATCCCCGGCCAGTACTCGCTGTTATCGCTCAAGGCGTTTGTCTACAAATCATGGTTGAATTGATGGTTCACCTTGAGGTTCAACTTCGGGTTTCGGTGTTCTGATCCGATCAATACCCTGAGACATTGCAATTTGAACCGGTAACCTTTGTCTTGCCACATCCATGAACAAACACTTGCGCTTGGCTTGCATCTCTTCGAGTTCGCATATGGCCCACTCAGACTGGGAATAACTAACCCTGGGGGGAACAAGACAACCATGGTATCAGGCCTTCGAAACGACGAATCTTGACAAATATCCCTGTGATTTCTGCGGCGCTAGGACTATCTGGCCGGGTCCGACGACAGGCAGCTTGTTTAATGAGCTCCCTGCAGCTCAACGAGCCCCCTGCATTGACGGCGGCTACCAGCTGTTCCTAGAATAGATAGCTCAGGGTGCCGTATCATGCGGTTCGCCCATTGCGTGCGCCAAATTGTTCGGTTCAACCAGGCTGACACTGACTGCTCAGCAATTATTTCAGGGCATGCCGCCCACATCACAGCAACTTAGGCAGCTCCGCTGGAATCTGTCATGTCCCGCGTCATCGGCTCAAAACACCAGAAGTCTTGATATGCTCCACCGCACGACAGCAGGGGGAGAACCGATGGCTATCATTTTTCCTGCGTCCTTGTGTTTGCTGTGGGTATGGCCAGAGCGCAGAAAACAGGGTAATAGAGGCATTACGAACCGCAACCCATGACGCCGAAGCGGCCGAACAGTACCACCTCTTGTGACCTTGTTCATCTAGTCCTCTAACCACGTTCGTCTAAATCCAGCCATCTGTGTTCGCACGGATCCCTTCGATGCTATTTAGGGTCATCAGAACAGTCAACCCAGAACATTCAACCAAATGAGATCCAGGGCACTTCTCTTTCCCATGTTCGGCGGAGCGCCGAAGTACAAAGTCGCGGATCTTTGGGCACAGTACGCCCCGCAGCACCCCTCGGAATGGCGCGCCTCTCCCTGGCCGTTCTAGCTCTCGCTTCACTTGTCAATGCCGCACCTGCACTGCTCGCGCGCCAGGCGATTACGTCGCTGAGCTCGGCGCAGATCAGCGCGTTCAAATCGTACACGTTTTACGCGTCTGCAGGATATTGCGAGCCCGCAACAACTTTGGCGTGGAATTGCGGACGTCGGTTTCGTCTCTGCACTCAGCTGCAGTGAATGCATGCAATATTGACATTGACCACTTTCGCAGCGAATTGCGCGGCGAACCCCGGGTTCCACCCGATTGCGTCCGGTGGCGACGGCGGCGCGGTCCAGTTCTGGTTCGTCGGAGTTGATATGACTCTGGGGACTGTCATCGTGTCGCACCAGGGGACGGACTCGACCAAGATGTACGTTACGCGAAATATCGGTAGACCACCAGGCTTCTGATACCCCCCATCCAGCCTCGCTCTGGTTACCGACTCCGACTTTTTCCTGGACTCATTGGACCCGGCACTGTTCCCTGGTCTGAGTTCGTCCATCGAAGTGCACAGCGGGTTCGCAAACGAGCAGGCGAAGTGATCAATATCAGTTGATTTATTTCGTGGGCTAATACGAGTCGTTTGCAGAACCGCATCGCTGGTTCTTGCGGCGGTCCAATCTGGATTGTCGACATTCGGGCTCACAAAAGTGACCCTCGTCGGCCACAGCTTGGGTACGCTCATTCATATAGAGGCCTACGCGGCCCTGTCTGAAAAATGAAATAGGCGCTGCGCTCAGTCTTTTAGACTCAATCTACCTCCCGCTTCATATCCCTGGTGTGACCTTCAGCTCGATACTTTACGGCTTGCCCAGGGTACGTTGTTTCCCCTCGTTTCAACCCCGGTGCTAACTTCGATTCAGGTGGGAAACAAAGCGTTTGCAGACTACGCGAGCACCGGGGGCACGGTTACCCACATCAACAACAAGTTCGTGCATAACACTCTCGTCATCCCTTTTGTCTGACGCACAGCACAGAGAGGATCTCGTTCCAATTCTCCCAGGTTGGTCCCAGCCCGCTGCGGAGGTTTTATCCCGGCTCAATTGACTGCATAGGCATGTTCCTCGGGTTTCACCATCCCACCGGAGAAGTCCACATTCAAGTCTGTTCTCAGCCGTCGTAAGTACCGCGTGTGCTGACCTTGGCATGCACAGGACTCGGGTTTGTGGGATGTGTGTCCTGGTGCGTAGTATAAAACCAGCCAAAAGAGCCCCGGCGGCTGACCTGCCTGCTATTTAGGTGAGGACAACCCCAGCGACCTATGCACCACCGGGGACGTGGATAATATTTTCGAGGGTGACGAAAGCGACCACGATGGTGAGTTTCATGTTACGAGAACATGAAGGCTGGCCGCGAAAATCTGATCCTTGTTCAAGGTCCGTACGACGGGGTGCTTATGGGGTGCTAATTTTCCAAAGGGAGTGCGGGCGTAAAAAGAATTCTGAGACGTTCATACCGGATACATATATTTAACGTCCCTTCAATGTGCAGTTCCTTCTTTTCATTTTTCGGTGCAGGAATTTCTGCACCTCGAAACGTGGTCGAGTTTTTTCTCTCGAGTTTTTTCCCGCCCATATATGTACCCCAATTTGTTCAAGTCTCCTGAAGTAAAATAAGACAAAAGGATTAACAGCGAGGCTCTTCACGTCACCGAGAAAACATCCGGATGAAATGAACTCCAAGGGATCCAGCATGGCGACGGAACCACAACGTCGACTCATCCCAATTTCTGGGACGACGCAAATTGGTCTTGCGCGGTGAAGGCTTAAAATGCGGGAATGCCTCCAGTCTGGTACGCGAGTGGTTTCCAGAAGGAGGAGCCATCGCGGGAAGTACTCATGTTCAAGGCATTGGACGATCAGTACATTACAAGAGAAGGATCCGTAAGTGCACCACCGCCAGAGAGACCCATTCCTACCATCTTACCTTTTTTCCGCCGGCGAAAGGTTATCGGAAACGAGAAAGGTCTATTTTAAATGGCTGTTGCATATCGATAATTTCGGTTAGAATCTAGCTCCGGCCACCTCTGAATATGGACATGCACAAATGTTGGAGTAGTGCTC
Organism: Mycena vulgaris; assembly: GCA_029204335.1. NCBI lineage: Eukaryota > Fungi > Basidiomycota > Agaricomycetes > Agaricales > Mycenaceae > Mycena > Mycena vulgaris. The sequence continues at coordinate 3,744 of JARGYA010000778.1, read as the reverse complement.
TTTCAAACCTTTAGCATTCGGGAGCGTGGCATCTCCATGATTATCCTCAACTACCCATGCCGAGTGGATCTGGACTGAAATGGCCGTAATAAAGAGAGTCGGAAACTTCTCAATTGGATAACAAGGCTGCCATGTTTCTTGGTCTAAAATTTGGGAGCTAGTTGGCCGACACACGTAGGCTAGAGCTCGACATACTCAAACCAATTCCGCTGGCAAATAGCAAGGTGAAGTCAGAGTTGGATTGGAACCGCGGTTCAATGTAGTATCGGGGGGGCAACACATTCCAGGCGACGGTGACCACGGTCATAGCAGTATGAAAATCTCACGGACGAAAGCAAGGGTACTACTGCTTACCACTGCCCGATGGAATGCATGGGCTCGGTCCGGAGCTTGCCTCCGGCCAACTGTTTAGGGGTCAAGATTCGAAAGCGTCGGAGCCAAAGGTCCATAGTTGCCAGTTCTATAGCATAGTGATCCCGAACGACTGTCTTCAGAAAATCACGTAGAGCGCTATAGAGGTGGTCTGAGCAGGAGCTAGGCTTATGCTGCGATACGTCCGATCAGTAGGCGGACGGAAACGGGCAAAAAATGCCCTCATACAAACGGGCCGAAAAAAACAGGTACGTCGCCGGTCGGGATCCGTCGGGCGTACATGCGCAGACGCGTCGTTGGCCGCGTCCCACCACCCGAGAGTCAGAATATTACTATTATCTTTCCATTCAATGAATGTGTGTTTTGGACAACGGTTGAGCATTATGCGCGTTCGCGTTTGGTTCGCGTGGCCCGCCGATGCAACATCATCGCAGATCGGTGACTAATCCTCATCAATATCTGGTTGGCCGTGTCGCCTCCTCGCCCTTCATAGAGAGAGGTTCAGATAAATTTCTTAATGCCTCCAAACACGCTTGATTTTTCTGAAATTTCCTGTAAGCATCCCTCGAAAGCTGGGCGAACAACTTATCCCAAATGATTTCGACACGTGCGTGACTTACCGCAACTGATCAAGGACAAGATCGAGTTGGACAATCTGCCGTTGTCGGGTGGGATGGACATCGGGGTTGAGGAAGCTGCAGTTGACGAGGCGGAGGACGATGGGGACGCAGAGGTCACTGAATGAGTTGCGAGTCGTTAGTACAGTATCATTTATACCACGGAAGTGTCCATGACACAGGTCTCATCACCGATAGTCCGTCGCCCAGAGGTCCGATCCCCTTGGCGCAACAAAATTTGGGGGACCCGATCGCAATGCGTACAAAATCGAGGAGCAAGCGGGTGAACGGAACCGACCGAAATCATGATTTTCTGATCGGACATCTTGCAGCATAAAGCGCAGTGCTGAGCCAAACCTGCTTACGTAAAGGATACACCGATATGACCATCACGCAGTCACAGCTCAACGTCTGGCCCTGAAGATCGTTGTTTTGGAAGCGGGCATCTAAGTTCGAGACCGTGCTCAGTGCTGTAATGCGTGGTTCCTCACCTTCGTCCAACCGTTGCGAGTTCTCCGTCGACTCGCTCGGACTCTTCGAGGTTTGTGGGCACTCAAAACGATTCTGATTTGTTCTGGTGACTGGGAATGAGTTGCTATCTTGATTTTTATGCCACTCTCATGCTTCTTCCTCAACCTACCCTGGATTTACCCGTCGTGTCTTTCGCGAGTTGCTGCGGGATCAACCGTGTCTCGTGGACCTCATCCTTAGCACGGCGCTGAACCCCTTCTCCGGCAAGACACCGCGGAGACCTCGTCTTACTCCGCACAGACAGCTTTATCAAGCTACTCTGTAGATGGCAGTGAGTGATCATTAGCAGTCTGCGCCCACATCGCGCCCACAAAGCCAAATTTGAGGTCCAGGACTCTGAGCTCAGGCTTTTGTCCACGCCTCTCCCACCATGTCGCAGAGCCAAAAAACGATCATTCTCGCTCTTGAGGCAGCTGTAGTACTTGTGATCCTCTACTACTTTAAGCCCAAGAAGAAAATGGCCCCGTTTCCACCGGGGCTCAGGGGCTTGCCCATCTTGGGAAATTTCGCTGATGTGCCTCAATCTTAGCCATGGTTGACGTTTTCTCAGTGGGCCAAAGACCAGGGTGAATGAGTCCTCGAACTTTGGCTGACTGGGACACTCAACCCGACTCTGCAGGTCCTATCGTTCATCTCAGGGGCCTCGGCAAGTCCATAATCCTGAACTATGTGAACTATGCGGTGCAGATGCTTGACAAGAGAAGCCGCATCTACAGCGGTCGTCCCAACTTTGTTATGGGAGGGAAGCTTGTAGGATGGGACGAGGGCCCAGCTCTAATTCATTTTGGCAAAAAGTGGACAGAATATCGTCGCTTGATGGCCCAGTTTCTCGGCACTCGCTCCAAGGTTGAAACCGCTTATAACCACATATTTGAGAAGGCAACCAAGGGATACTTCCAGAGCCTGAATATGTGGAAAGAACACGGCTACAGGTATATAATTTCTGACTAACGCGGGATCCTCATTAACCGTCGTCATAGATTCGCCGGAGCGATCGTTCTTAAAATCGCATACGGTTATCAAGCACTCCTGAGTTTCCGCCTCAAACCTTAATCCCAATTTGGGAATTTGATCGCGGCACTTTTCGGCACCCTCATACCACGGTAGTTCTGCGGGAGATATACCCACCACAGGGTTACAGCCATAAGATATTTGACGAAGTGGTTATTGCTGTGCTGAGTAGGTTTGGCTGACATAATTGTTTTGCATGGTCCGAGGTTCAATACGGGCGCTTCTGGCTATTTTCACTCGCCCGAGCATTCGAGTCTAAGGAGTACTACCACTGTCATGCTGTTCGGCCAGTATTAATGAAGTTAACTTGCGGAGCTACCTACTTACTGTACCACTGAGGCCTCAGAGGGTTTCAGTGTGCCCTGAGCCGGCTCGAAGGAAAGGTGGGAGGCATCAAATTCAAAATTGTTGATCCCTTCGCACACATGAAGAAAGCTAGTGGTGCATAACTCCGGCATGACTGTTTATCCTCCCTCTTCGACAATCGCTGAGTGGGAAACAGTCGAAAATGCACTCGCGAAATCTTGTGCACCCAAGTTGTGCCGACATGCCGAACCCTAACCTTTTGAGATCATGCCGGTGTGCCGCGATCAAATTACCCAATTCGAGTTTAAGGTTTGAGGCGGAAACTAAACGAGTGTTATCAAGCGGATGGCCCCCTGGTCAAGTTGGTTGACGAAGCAATGGACCAGTTCTCCGAAATGACGGCGCCGAAAGCATTCGCAGTCGACGCGTTTCCGTTTCGTAGGTTTTCTCATATTATAACAAATGTACACGGCGGTTCTTCGACTTCATTAGTTCGATCTAGTTCGATTCGTTCCTAAATGGTTTCCAGGTGCTGGGTGGAAGAAAGCTGAACATTACCACAAAACCCTCCGAACTATGCTCGATAGACCGACGGCTGGGTCAAGAAGTAAATGGTGATTAATTTTGAACCGTCTGGCCAATATTTTTAACCATGAACTAGGTGACGGGGACCTCCATGTCATGCTTCGTGTCAGACCTCAATCTTATCAAATGGGGCGCTATAGCGGAGGCCAAGTACGATTTCGGATAAGAATCGCCCGATTTGGGGTGCGGATAAAAAGTCGAGGGTCTCAAGATTTTTTGGACTGGCATTTTAGGGTCCTCAACCCTGCACTCGAAGACGCTTCCGTCGGGAAGATTCTTGCCGACCACAAGTATGACACAAGCGATGTTTCAGGCTTGAGTC
>JARGYA010000777.1:0-47628 GCA_029204335.1 Mycena vulgaris | reverse complement strand
GGCGAGGAACTGGATGGCGAGGTGCCCCAGGCCGCCGATACCCACGACACCGACACGGTCGGAGGGCCGGATGTTGTAGGACTCGATTACGCCGTATACGGTGGCGCCGCCGCACATGAGGGGAGCGGCGTCCTCTGGTGCCAGCCCTTCCGGGATCTTGAAGAGACAGGAAGCGTCCCAAACGGCGTGGCAGCCGAAGGAGCCTTGGTGTAAGTTGTGCTTCCCGTACTCCTCACTGTAAGCGCAATATTGATCTCGACCTGATGCCCAGCCGTCGGCAATAGTCCAAGTGTCTGATCATTCAGGACTTACCGGTCAAGCACTCCTTGCAGTTCCCGCACGTCTTGTGCACGTACCCCCAGCCTACGACGTCTCCGCTCTTCAACCCCCTCACACTCTCCCCGACCTGCTTGACTGTCCCAACCCCCTCATGCCCCAACACCATATCGGCATGCTTGAAGTGCTCGTCGGTGCCACATATACCCGAGTGCGTAATTTTGACGAGGACCTGGTTTCCGGTCGGCGCCTCGTAGTGTGTCTTGCTCTCAATGATGCCCTCACTGGCAGACCCCTTGAATACGGTGGATTCGACGGTCATTTTTGGAGGGAAAGGGAGAAGAGTCAGAAGACGACCTTCTTGTGATCAGATCAGAAATGTTGGTAAGCTTTAAGTCACGAGTTAACTCCGGGTCCGCCATCAGTCTCAGACCCTCCTGTGGACTTCACGCCGTTGCCAATTTCACGTAGACTAGCAGTGACCCGTGCTACGCTACGGGAAGAAATCTTTGAGATAAATTTACAAGTTCTCCAGTTTGCAGTGTGCAGCAGACCAGTTTAAATCTCAAGTTTCCGAAATCTACAGAGATACATCACAATTTCTCAACTGTAAGCTGCCGCGACCACTCGTCGCCGATCTTTGATTGACTCCTCATGGCCCCATGTTCAGTATGCTAAGATCATTCAACTTGACCTCAATGCAATGGTTCATTCAGCAGCGGCATGCTCACCTGAGGAATTCCTTGAGGTACTCCAGCATCCACACCACCTCCGTGTGCGTGTGTCCGTGAAAGTCGGCGCAGACAGAGCTCAATGTCAACGGACATGAGCAGCGGGCGTAAACGTAAGCGCTCACCTGAGGCGAGTTACGTGGTGTGCACACGGACCTCAGGCCCGGGGTTGCCCCAGCACGACCTCCGACCTCAGTCCATCGTGATGGTGATGTGGACTTGAGAATCGAGTTCTATCCCAACAGGAAATTATTGAGGGTTTAAAACGAGAGTGATCAGGGAAGGAAGAGAAAGAGAAATGAGGCACGCACCTACGAGTCGAGGCCGCGCAACCACTTCACTGCGACATGCTCGTGTTGTTCCATCTGTGCGTCTTCGGGTACAGTTATTTTTTATCCCCAGCTAAAAAAATTGAGCCCGCATACTCACTCTGCAGCTCCTGTTGATAGTGTTTTTCTTGAAGAGTATTCAGCCACAGGTAACTCTTGACACATCGAGTCAGCGAGCCAGAAAGTCTGCACAAACTGAGAGATTAGACATTTTAAAACTAGCTGGAGCTCATGTACACGTTAAAAGAGACAAAAACGCGTCAAAGAGGTCGAAAGAGGTGTGAAGGCGCGAGAGAGATCAGTGCGGAAGGTTTGCAGCCAGCAGCCAATCAAAACGTGTTACGTTTGATGGCATCAAAGAGGACGCGTTCTCTTTTGTAATATAGAAATATAGATAGATAGATAGATCAAGAGGTAGGCCAAGGTAGGCGATCTTCTAAGCGAGGGGACAGATCAACACACGTGATGCGCCCCCCCTCCAAATCGGGACGTCAACTGACGTCACAACAAACAACGCCACTCGCGTGTCGCGCGTTCTTCCACTTGGGACAACGACTCCCCGCTCTTACATCTTTCAATTTGGGGGTAGCTTTGCACTGCTGCCCCTTCCTGACCTCCTGGGAACCACTCGGCATCCTTCATAGCTGTCCGCTTAATCCATCGTGCGCCCGGTACAGGAACCCAATCCCGCTGTATATTCTGTCAATAGCACTGTCCATATACATGCAAATGACCCCCGCTCTACTGAAAGCTATGAAAGCGCTCGTCGAAATTAATACGCTTAATTCTGGTTCCAGCCCTTTCCTGTCCCTTCCTGGCCAGCCATCTCGTTCCATTGATACTTGACTTCATATTCATAATACACTGTCTGTGTGACATTATATGCCTCCAAATTCCCCGTAATATACCTTTGGTTTGCGTATAAAACAATCGGCGCTCGGCGATAAGTCCAAAGGGGGACTGAATCACGTGTGTTGATCTGTCCCCTCGCTTAGAAGGTCGCCTACCTCTTGAGATAGATTCATACGCGCATTCCAATGCATATGGTAGTCCGGCGGCTCACCCAAATTCTTTATGGCTCTGCGAGATTCAAGGTTCATTTGTAGCGGTCGGGTCCGAAGGTGCTGGGAGGCCGGCAAGAAAAATCAAATAGGAGCGACGTTTTTATTCAACTAGGCCCTTCGCGCCCGATGAGTCGGCCTTTTATCCGGCGCGTGACATTCAACAGAATTCAATGCTCGGACGATGCAGATACGTGTGGATTGTCAGACCAGGACTCGCATATGACTCATATTTCCAAGAGACGTCACGGAGTATTAGGTTCAGTGTTGTCAGTGTAGCGTGCACCACGCTCCGCAGTTGCCTGCAGTACTACGTATGTAGTTGGCTCGAGCCGTACAGCCGACGTCAACAACCGAGGTTAGTCATAGTGATATGCCAACCGGGCCCGTGACACCTAGATAAGCACAAGTCCCTGTCCTACACCCATCGCTATGTGGTCTCACCTTACCGTCTCGAGTTTCAGCACCCTTGCAGCATATGTTCTCTACCGTGCCATTAAAATGGTCTACAGGGAGCTCACCTCGCCGCTACGCAATCTCCCTGGCCCGAAGTCCGCGCACTGGGTTATGGGAAACATGGTGGAGCTCAGGGACGGCGTGCGTGTTATTGCAACAATTGCGGCTCCCGGTCTCACTTTCGTCCCCAGTTGGACTTAGGACTCGAGGAAACCTGGCTCAAGCGATATGGACCGAATATCAGGCTCACCGGATTCCTTGTGAGTTGCTGTTGAGCCAACGTGTGCTTTCCCCCTCTGAATGTGCGATTGTTCCCAGGGACAATCGGCCCTATATACCATGGACACCAAGGCCATTCAGCACATACTTAACAACAGTCATAACTACCAGAAGCCAAGGATAGCGCGATTCAGTCTTGCACGGATCGTCGGGCCAGGTGCGCAGTTAATTCTAGTGGTCTGACACCGTCAACAGAAGCTGCCTAGGTATTCTCGTCGCTGAAGGTGACACTCACAAGCAGCAGGTTGGCGAAGCCCGTGCATAGGACCGTAACCGCAATATTAACCGACTTTCTGCCGTTACCAGCGCAAAATAATGGTAAGTAGGATAAATCACATATATATCTCCCGAATTTAATTTTCTCGTCGATTACCGCCAGAACCCCGCGTTTGGAGCCCCCCAGATTCGCCAACTCACGGGGATATTCGTCGACAAGTCAGTTCAGGTATGGGCCCGGGATGTAAGTCTAACCGATGATTGATTGTCACTACCTTCAGCTTCGCGATATCTGGGCAGCGGAGGCCGCGCAGAATGGAGGTCTGGCGCATGTAGAGGCCATCTCCTGGCTTAACAAGGTTGCGCTCGATATCATTGGACTTGCAGGTACCATTTTAACATCCTACTGTTCACCAAGCTCACTGACGGGCAGGGTTCAACCACAACATCAACGCGCTAGGAGGGGAGAACGGAGAGAAGCTCGATGAGCTTGCGGCCGCATTCGAAGCACTAACCGTGTCGGACTCATTGAAGCTGAGGCGTGTGTTGCAGTTCTTTTTCCCTCCCCTTCGGCACATAGTAAGCCATTGTTTCTGTGGATTCCACCGAATTTGATGTGAATGTGAATGAGTAACAGCCCACAAAGGAAGACAAGATAACTGCAGAGGCACAGGCCACTATGATGCGGGTCGGCCGGAAACTGCTCGCCGACAGCAAGCGAGAAATCGCGGAGACAGGGACATTCGAGACGGGGCGAGCGCGGGACCTCCTCAACTTATTGGTCCGCGCAAACACGTCCAAGGAGATCCCCGTGAATCAGCGACTCTCCGACGAGGATGTTCTAGCCCGTGCGTCCCCTGAACGCTTCTCATGCTCTGCTCACGGAGTCACATAGAGGTGCCTACCTTCTTGGTAGCTGGTTCGCTAATTCCCTTACTTCAATTATAACGGGGGCTGATTTTGGGTTGTAGGTCATGAAACGACGAGGTAACGACGCGCTGTATTTTCCAAGCTCTCCGCATCTAAACCTTGTACCGTTTCAGTACCGCCATGACGTGGGCTCTGTTCGCGCTCACCCAGAACAAGGCTGCCCAAACCCGCCTCCGCGCAGAACTACTCTCTATTGACACAGAGCACCCCACGATGGACGACCTCAACAATCTGCCATACCTGGACTGCATCGTCCGCGAAGTGCTGCGCTTGCACGCGCCTGTCCATATGATCGGTGCGCTCTTGTATTTCAGTGGTATACGGGCGTGTGGAATGCAATTCGTGTTCTTTAGCGCGGGTTGCTCTTTCTGATGACGTCGTGCCCCTTGCCGCACCCTGGGCCGACAGTCATGGCATGGTACACGAAACTCTCCGGTGCGTACATCCCTCATTCCACAGATAATTCTCATCGATACACCGCAGGATCAACGCCGGAGCAATGATCCTGGTCCCCATTGGTCAGATGAACCGCGACCCGCAAATCTGGGGCCCGGATGCTAAGGAGTTCATGTTCGTTTCCCGCTCATATGTACTGTTGCCGCGCGGCTCACAGTGGTCCGAAACCCCTTCGCAGCCCCGAACGCTGGGAATCCCCCATCACGAACGCCATCCCAGGCGTGTGGGGACAAATGCTCACGTTCATCAGCGGCCCGCGCGCCTGCATCGGGTATCGCTTCTCGCTCGTGGAGTGCGTCTCCACCGCCCCGTTTTCTGTCCGCCGCAGCTCACATCTTTTTCAGGATGAAGGCGCTGCTGTTCACACTTGTCCGGGATCTGGAGTTTGAGCTCGCTGTCCCAGGCGCGGATATAGGCAGGAAGAACTCCAGCGTCACACAGCTCCCTATAGTCAACAGTGCCCCTGAAGCAGGTCATCAGCTACCTTTGCTTGTGAGGCCCGTGTTGCGTAGTTAGTGTATCGACTTTAGTCGTCTCTCCGCTGCCATATTTTCCTTTGCCTTGAACTTCAAAATAAAACCGACATTCATACTCGCGACGCTGGCTCCTGAGATGCTCGCTCTTGGCATGCAATGAAGAGGCGTTGGCTGCGGAAGAAAATCTTTGAAGGCTGCACATTATACTCCTGAACCTAACCGAATGCACGCGATGTAATACAGTCGCAAACATATATATCTCCCTTCACTTCTGGTCATCCGGAAGCGCGTTGTACGCCGGGCACAAACCGGCCCATTCGGGATCCGGTTTAACTTGCGCTCTGGTACCAGCCGGATCGTTCAGCAGCACAGTGGCCAGCCCAGCCTGGTAGTGCCAGAAGATATGGCCTGCCCAATTGTTAGTCTCCAGGGACCCCGAGGAACTGATTTGGCATACAGTGGAATTGGAAGGCCCCCGGCTTGTCAGTGCGGAAGCGCAGGACCATACCGTTCGCGCCGGCCGCAGCTGTGTCGCGCTTGATCGGATTTGCGGTGTTGAAGACATCGGTAGAGTTGGGCTTGACCAACCAGAAGTTCTGGCCGTGCATGTGCAGAGGATGAGCATCGTCGTCATCGCTGCAATACAAGGTCAGTCATGGAATATACCTGGGCCAATATTCTCACTTCGAAGGGAACGTGAACTGGATGGTCTTGTTGGGAGGGAAAATGAACGTGTTCTCAGTAACATTGAAGTCGGCCTCGGTCGAAGCACCCTCGAGGACCTTGATGAGGGTGGGGGTCTCCGGCGGGACGAAAGAAACGTTGTTGACGGTCCAGATGGCTTTCCCGGCGATCTTGGGACAGTCAGCGCTAATACCAGTCATGATCGCGTGTTGAACGTACGACTTCGAGGTCAAGAGTCATGTTGACATCGGCAGGAGGAGCCTAAAAGGTAGGTAGGTAAGTATTATTTCTCAAGCGCATGATTGGTAGCGCTTACAGCCTGAGGAATCAGCGGGCGGAGATCGGCCTCGACCAGGGAGCCTGGGAACGGACCGGCAGACATCGGCGTTGTAGGGTCCGCGCGTGGAGCACCGGCGTACCGCAAAATGGCGCGCGACAAGGTAGCATTTTCTACGTCAAATTTATTCAGATTGAATGCGGGAAGTCTTTTCAATACTTACGGTTGAGATTCCTGGCCGGAGATCCTCCAACGAATGGGGCTTGAATCCAGTAGTTGGCAATAGGTTGATTTGCAGTAAGCTGTCAACATTTTTAGCAAGGTAGGTGGGGATGCGAGAATTTCGTTCTTACAACAACAGAGTAACGTTGACCGGCAAGGAGATCCAGCGCGTTGACGGTATGCGGTACCAGCGACTCTCCGTCGGCTTCAATAACCTGATTGTTGTGAGCAGTCTACGTGTTAGATATCCCTGCTAGGCTCACCTTCAAGCTGTGCCCTTCGACGTTGAAAGTGATGACATTGCGCCCAGATTCATTGAGGAGGCGGAGTCTGTAACGTTTGCCTGCGACGACATTGACCACGGACCACGGGACGGCTGGGCCGCCGTTGTAACGGCCAACACCGTTGATGGTGCTAGAGTCCGAGACACTGTCGAGGCGTCAGTTTAGTCTCCAGGCTCTTGAAAAGCGACGCACGGGACGATCCCAGTCGCCTCGTACTGGGGCAGCTGCGACGGAGAAAGCGTGGTGTTGTGCCACCAGTCACCCATTTGAATAATCTGGATTGAGCGTCGGGATGTATGGTCGGTGAGTTCAATCCCAACGTACTGTGTTGACATCATCGACATCATATAAAACCTTCAACGGATCGAAGGGGTCTGAGTCTCAGATCAGATAGCATCCCACTTCGGGTTCAAAGCAACGCATACCGTAGACAATGAGCGCGCCCCGGAATCCCTGTGATAAATTATCAGTTCGAAATGCATTGTCAGGAGACTTCTTTCTACATCGATGTACTGGACACTCAATTGACTTGAGAGAGAATACATCAAGAGAGCGCCGAACGGAAGGATAAAGGTGCGAACCTATGGTACCAAAATGATCCCGCTTGGGTGATGGGTCCATGGTCGTAAATGTAACTGCTGTTAGGCGGGATAGGACATTGCGTGACAAAGGGAGTGCCCTCTTGGTACAGATCCGCAGTGCTAGTGAAGATTCCGTCCAAATCCAGCGAAGTGGAACGCCTCATAGTAGGGTCGGTCTGGTAAAAGGCAGGTTAGTCTCTCTTTCATTCCGAGAATCCATCCAATTTCTTACCAGCTTGTTGTTGACAGTGACGGACAAGCTATCGCCTTTGTTCATCAATATGGGGGGTCCTGGGTATCTGGGGGAATTCAGTCCTCGACACGAATCAATGTCGGCCGTAGAGGACCCACTGGCCATTGACCACCACGGTACCTAATATCAAGATAAGCTTTGTCGTCGGGGTGTTTAGAAGTCCAAGAACGCACTCCGACTGAAGCCGTCCGGCGCGAGCTGCGCGTTGACGACGTTCATAGTGACATGATGGGCGACGGCTCGAGGCGCCAGACCAACACCAGCACCGGCGGCGGACTTGAAAGCAGCGAGGAGGACGGCGGACACCACGAATTGCTTCATCTTGGGGTTGGCATTTCGGTCTTCGTTGACGGCCTTAAATACCTTTGGCCCTCGCCCAGGTCCGTTTCGGTAGCGAATTCAGCGCACGCTGTGAGGTCCCAGGCGTCTCACAGATCACGGCCAATTCACACAATTCAGGGGGAATCCTCTGCTTCGATGCTAGGAAATTACGGAGGTGAATAAGGGTCGGAGCAGGATTGGGCGACTGACCTTATCGCGCCGACGCTTCGTGCACAACTCTCAATTCATTCTACCTCAAGATTTCTCGAGGGGACTTGGAAGCACCCAATCGCAATTATGGTCTTCGCAACTCGAGTTGGGACGCAACAAAGTCGTGGGGATCGGTGAATTCGCGCGGGCGTGGGATGGGATTTATCTGCCGGTGGTTCGCGCGAAATAAGCGTGCAAGTCAACAAACCAGGGAGGCTTGGCGCGGCTTGGCGCCCATAAAGCATGGGAAGTCTGCAGAGCTGTCGCATGAGATTTGCCAATGAACGGCCTAGCTGTACACGCCTCGGATCAACCTCAAGGTATTTATATGCAAGATTCCCACCTGTGCCATGCGTTCGCGGTGAACCATGTGAGTGCTAGTGCTCAGCGGGGACATCGGACTAGGCGGGGGATAGGCGGGAGACAAATGCGCCAGTCCGGGGACCAGATCCCGGACAGGATCGAGGGGAATTCAGTGTAGTTCATCGAAAGTGGGAAAAAGAAATAGGCATTGAAATAAGGTTGCTGCATGACGTAAGTTGTGTAAGGCCTTCTGAGGTCGGTACCGCAGCTCGTGAGAGATGTTTCAAAATCCAATAATGGGGGTTCGAGAGTCTGCGAGAGTACAGCGAAAGCGAGACGTTAGGCGTCGGGGCGGAGGACCGCCGCACAGTCCACGAGCGCCGATTGCAGGCGAGAATGGCCATAGGTCCACCGGATTACGCAGAGGAAGAGATCTAGATGCGAGCCCGAGATAGGCATGGGAGCTCTGAGGACATGGGAGTAAGATTGAGAGAGCACGGGACCACGTGCGCGCCATGTGCCCGGGACCGCTCGGCCTAATTCGGCGCTACGACGTCGACATCCCAATTCGGAAGGCGTCTAGAATCTAGATCTGCAGGATACTCAACCGCCATTCCTTGCGACTTCAACCGCACTCAGAACCACGCCGGACAGCATGGATCGGAATTTGGTGGCGGAGGTGAAGATCGAACTCCAACTTCAGAATGGCGTACAGGGAAAAGGGACACTTGTCTCGCAATCTGTGATGGAACGCGATGGAGGGTGATGATCAGCATTCGCTTCCCAGGACGCTTCGAAGTTCGTGTTGGATTTCCCCGCATTCCGGCGCTAGCCGACCTCCCCACATCGCCCCCCGCTGCTCCGATCCAATCATTGTGTCGATACTGTGCCTGACTATGCTCAACGATATCTAACCGATGCCAGCTACCACCCAAACACCGAGAGGGGCATTCAGATTAAAGAGCGCTGAGACGCAGGCCGAGGAGAGTGGGCTTGTGCCGCGAAAAGAGCTGAGCGCCGTCAACCTCCAAAAGTGCATGCGAGTGATCCAGGTAAATGTCATTCTAAGAGGTCATTGAACTCAATTTAATAGAGGCGCCGTCAGACTTGAAGCTCCAAGGTCTTTGCCTGAAGATCCCCAGACTGACTCGAACCCCCCCAGGTGCTCTTGGGCGCATTTCGAAGGCGCCGAATCAAAACTCCGGGATATGATAAGGCAGCCGCATACCGCTCCTCGACCTTGAGTTCACGTCTTCGATTACGCAGATCTAGCCCCCATCCCGATTCGGACCGAGCTACGTAGCCGCAGCTGAGTGGTCTGAGAGATTTCGGCGATCCTCCCGCGTTGACAGTGTTGAGTTTCCGGTGCCACTGCCAAGCGTTCGTTCCAACGGGGAGCAAACGCATTATGAAATTGAGCTCTATTCCCAAAATCTCACCTCCACCACCACCACAATGGGCTCCCCTTGGAAGATTATCGATTACCCCATACGGCTCCGCTACTGAAAAAAAAACACATCCTCTTTGGAACCTCCATGCGCTACCTTGCCCTGACAATGCACTCGGTACAGTTTGAGCGGGTCCGCCACATCGTGCGCGCCGTGCCTTGTCCGTGTTGCGGAGAGGCAGATGAGACAGTTGACCACTACCTGCTCTTCTGCCCCGCACACGACTACGCTCGCCATTTGCTCCATTTAGCCAATCCACTCGCCCGTTACCCCAAGCACTTACTCGCCGACCCCGAGATCCTGCCCGCGTTCTTCGCCTTCGTCCAGCGCACAGGCCGCTTCCATTCAGTCTTCGGAGACTTTGCGCCTCTGGAACAACCCTATAAGTAGATTTCCGATTGTCTATCTCATTTTCTTTCTCTCGTCACTCTCACATGCGCTCCTCTCTACTTCTTATCTTATTTAGATGCCTATGGCACACATACCCGCGGAATTTCCGCTTCGCTGCCGCCTCGTCGCGGTACGCAAAGTTTCGAGCCAGACTGATCCCACTACCACTTGATATGATTGATTATGGACTTTTACGATACACTAGATAGAGTTACACCTACTATATGTCTTAGACACACAGGGTGTAAAACAAAGAACCAAAAAAAAAAACATTGTGCGCGCCGTGCAGCGCCTCATCTGCGCGACCGCGATTTCTTTTCTCGTCGCTGATTGAGCAGATTGGTGAGGAATGTCGGGATGGATTGTAGCCCCTGCAGCACGGCAGAGAAGACGCCTCGGAGCCGGCTGCCGAGATTGTCTAAATCGGTAATGCACGGCACTGTATGTACGCAGCCTGGAGGTGGTCGGCCAGTAATTTCCATCAGATCGGTCTATGCATCAGGCTTTTGACAAAAAACTTGTGACCTTTTTGGGCTTGTGAGCTTGCTGACAAGCTCACAAGGTCAAAAACAGTCAGAAGTGAAAAAACACCCTTCGTGAAATCGGCAATTGATGTCATGACGATCCTTGAAAAAAGAAAATTGAATTTTTTTTTGACCTTGTGGAAATTGGGACATGGTTTGTGGCCTTGCGAGCTTGCGACATTTTTGGTGAAGCTTGTGACCTTGTTTGGCCTTGTACAAGGTCACAAGTTATTTGTCAAAAGTCTGATGTGCGCAAGTGTTGGGATTCAGTCAGTAGCCACGGCCAGTGATTCTACACTTTCACGGTTGCAGAGAAGATTTTACCTTGCGGAACCTTCTGCCATTAGATAAGCAGTTACCCAAGATTCTCGTACTACTGCTTCAAAGCTGATTAATCCCAGTGAAAAGCCCGTATGCCGGGATATGCCCAAATCGACCGCATGTTGACTTTGTTATGCCGGATTCTGCCCCCATCTGCGCAACCTAAAAAAACGAGTTCAAGCGCGTCATAATATTACAAAGACCGATCTGAACTTCTGGACTTCCTCTTCGAGTCGACCCGCCTCGTCCACGTCCCGGCGCACGGACCACTTCAAGTGGGGCTCAAGCGGAGTTTGAAACAGTCCTTGCTTTCTCCAACCACCATGGCACTCCTCCCTTCCCTCCCTTTCGCTTCTCCGCTATCCCGGTCTCCCATAGTCCCAGAGTCACGGAACGGCACGATGTACCAGCACCAAAAATCCGGAATTCGGACATCGTTCTGGCCAGAACGCAGACAGCGTCTCGTGTGCTTTTGAATGTCGCGTGCGCGCGCAGGGAAGGTATCGGGTGCTGGGTACGTGGTACGTGTTCCTTTCAATTTGGATGCCCTCGGACGCTGCGCTAGCATTTTGGACGTTCTCCGGTTTGGTCACAACAGAGAGGTGCGTTACCCATTTCTGTCGTTTTTCCTTGCCTTTTGAGAGTTTCAGCAACCCCACTGCTGTGTCCGCTACTCTCACACCCTCGTCGCGTACCGATTCCCTTTGGTCCCTGGTGTGTGCTCGTCGCCCCTCCTCTCCTTTCTGTCCTTTCCCGCAACAGGACACCCGACAAATACGACGTAGGCATGCCCCTTCAAGATGATCATGCCGACAAATACGGTGAGTTTTGAGTTGCATGGGACTTGCACGTGTACTCACTATTTACCAGCACGCACGTCTACGGCGCCGGCTCGTTGGTTTACTTGTGCGTCGCCGTTTACTTATCAATCTTGGTAACTGAGCGTGACGAAGAGACGGCAGCATTCAACCAGAATGTATGTCCTTCCTTCTCCGTGTTCCCTACGCATCATATTAAAGTATGTCATAGCGGTACCAAAACCCGCGTCGAGCGCACAGTCGTCTGGGAAGACTTCGAAAGGTGTCAACGCCGATGAACCGCGTCGCAGCTAGATAATCCGTAGCAAGGTGCGTAGTGTTGGGAGATGTGGGAGACCGGCGGGGTGGGTCGGGCTTCGCGCTTCGTGTACAATTTGTTGTTGTTAGATTCAACGATATTTGGATTTCTAATGAAATGTAGTTCAAGGAAGCCAGCAACGGCCGGGCAGATCCAGGCAGCGGACGGCATAGCTGGGCAGATCGAAATCAAAAGTCCATCTGCACTGTGGCCAAATTTCTGCCCACATCTGCCCATTTATACCGCATTTTGGGTGGGCAGATCAGAGCAACTGGCGGCATATCCCGGCATAAGGGCTTTTC
Source organism: Mycena vulgaris (assembly GCA_029204335.1). Classification (NCBI taxonomy): domain Eukaryota; kingdom Fungi; phylum Basidiomycota; class Agaricomycetes; order Agaricales; family Mycenaceae; genus Mycena; species Mycena vulgaris. The sequence continues at coordinate 35,182 of JARGYA010000777.1, read as the reverse complement.
GCTGGGAGCGCTGATTTGCGGCAGCGTGGTTGTTGAACTGGAAGTTGAACCAAGCCCTTGATCCGAACGCGGCCGATGGCTGATTGTACATGTTTACCTAGAGCCTCTCCTTCCCACCTCATCATCATCGCGGAGCGCATAGACGTCATGGCTTCCACTCCACCCTGCCTCAGCCATAAAAGCGCGCGCTCACCCGTCAATGTTCTCTAACCACCTGCAGCGTCTCTGAATCTCTGCTCTAACTGCTTTTCACGAATTCATAACTCTTGTCACGTCAAATCGAATAACAACGATGAGCACCGCCACGATGGTCCCCGCAATCCCCTCCGCCGCGCTCCCGCAAACGCCCGCCGCAGACTGGGCGGATAGCACAAACGACGTCCTCGGCGGGCACGTCACGCGCACCCCGCTCGGCACGCCCGGCCCCACCCCCCCTGGCGGCTTCCCCGACGCGATCGCCGAGGAGCGGCGCTACGACGAGGCTGCGAAGCAGGAGACGCTCCTCGAGACCGCCAAGGGCTACCTCCCCGCGCAGACCGATGTCGCGCGCGCGCTGGAGGCTGCAAAGGCGTACCTCCCGCAGGGCGTCGCCGCGTATTTCCGTGCGTTCCCTACTTCATTTGCGGCGGGGTTAGTTTTCTAAACGAATGTTCGTTAGCTTCTACTGAGGCGCTGGACAACACGGCGTCGCTGCCCCCGCTCCCCCCGTCGAACGCGTCGCTTCCGCGCGCGGGCCCGGATACCGCCGTCGACGTGGGCCACGGCGCGTCAGTCCCCTACACGGCCTCTGCGCCAGAGCCGTACTCCAGCACCGACCTATCGACGCGGAACTCCACGAACAGCAGCACCGCCGTCGACGTCGGCCACGGCACCTCTGTGCCCTACACCGCCTCTGCCCCCGAGCCCTACTCCACCACCGACCTATCAGCGCGGAACTCCACGAACAGCAGCACCGCCGTCGACGTAGGCCACGGCGCGTCCGTCCCCTACACCGCGTCCGCCCCCGAGCCGTACTCCACCACCGACCTCCCAGCGCCCACACGCGACGAGAGCACGCTCGTGCACACGGGGCACTCCTCCACCTCCGTCCCCGCCGCCGCGTCGGGCCTCCTCCCCTCGCACCCCGCCGCCCCGGGTGCATCGCAGTCCGACTTCCCCACCCCGCCGCCCGCGTCCACCGAAGACTCGTTCCTCGCGTCGACGCCGAGTCTCAGCGGGGGCGGGGACGCGGACGCGGACAGCGGGTACGCCGCGTCGAGCGAGAGCGCGCTCGTCGAGACGCCCTCCTCCATGTCCGTCGCGACGCCCTCCTCCATGTCCGTCACCACGCCCTCCCCCATGTCGCTCGCGTCGCCGACCTCCCAATCCGAGGGCCCGCCCGCGCCCTCCAACTCCCTCGCCACCCCCTCCCCCTTCACCTCTCCGTCCAACGCAAACGCTCCCGCGACGGGCCCCAACTTTGCCAAAACAGGCTCCGCGGCACTCAACTCCTCCGACCCCAAGGACCTCTTCCCCGCCGACACCCCCGGGTTCGACGAGCTGCGCGCCGCGCACTCTAACGCCAACCCTGCCTCCGCCCCCACCCCTTCCACCGGCTCCAATTTCGCCAAAACAGGCTCCGACGCGCTCAACTCCTCCGACCCCAAGGACCTCTTCCCCGCCGACACGCCCGGGTTCGACGAGCTGCGCGCCGCGCACCTGGCCAGCTCCCCCGGCTCGAAGACGCGTGTGGAAAGGAAGGCGACGAACCCGTCGACGAACCCGAATGATGTGTTCCCGGTTTCTTCTACGCCCGCCGCGTCTCAGTCGGCGGCACCGCACGTCCTGGGCGGTAACTCGTCTGAGCCGAAGGGCCTGCCCTCCGTTCCCGCGTCCGAGCCCGAGGAGGAGGAGGCGGAGGAGGGCACGAGCGGGGATGGGAGCGGGGATGGGACGGGCGCGAGCGGGGAGAAGAGCGGGAAGAAGCCGAAGTTGATCCAACGCCTGAAGGAGAAGATGCATGTCGGGCATGCGTCGTAATCTCTCGATTGCGAGATGCGAGATGCGATGCGATGTACGAGGGCGAGGAAAGCAATGGAGACGTAGATTAATCTGAATGCTGAATGTACGAGTATGAGTACTGTATCATAAGGACACTTTAATCCAATCGCTATAAGATTAATTTTCGATTTGCAGAGGGCAGAACCTTTCTGCACTTACGGGAGCGATAGCCTGAGCAGTCCAGACCGTCGTCGAGTTAGTCGGCCAGCACGCACGCAGGATTGGGATTGAGATCGGAATGGGATCGGGATGGGAATCATGGGATTGGGATTGGGATTGGGATTACTGTAAGATTAACGAGATCCGGTTGGGTTTGGATTTGGATTTTGGTGATCACGAAGATCCTAGGAATCCGTACTTGAATCGTGGATCGGAGTGTGCTTTTGGACGGGGCGCTGCGTTGGATCGCGCGCGGTGGCAGCTGGAGCGCTAGTGCGGGGGAGCGTCCGTTCGCGGAGTTCCAGCGTGCAGTGCGCGCAGTGTGTGATGTGATGTGGGTGGTGTCGGCGGCGCGCAATACTTAGACTGTACTATTGGGAGATCCGGGGTGTGCTGCGGAATGGAGTGGAGTTCATAGACGGACGGGTCGTTTGCTCTGGATCTGATGGATCGCAGGCGCAGCGCTCAGCGCTCAGCGTGGAGGGAGCGGCGTTTGACAGTAATACCGCGCTCAAGTTTCGGTTTTTGGCTGAGGTACGAGTTAGATCCGATGAAGCTTCTGTCAAGAGAGACTATGGGGTATCCGAACGGCCAGACTTGATCGTGCCTTCGGTAATGAAAATCAATTTCTTTGTCCTTTTTTCTTTTTCTTCTGGCTTGGGTTTTGAACACCGACTTGTACAAATTTAAGAGCCAGATTCCGTCGACATTATACACCGTGCGCATGCATATGGTGGGGGAGATACCAACTTAAATTCGACGGGATGCAGGGATGGGGATCAATACTAGTAGGACCTCAGGGCAATTCACGGGAATATTCGGCGGGTATACGGGAGTTCGTGCATGGAATTGTGCAGCCAATGCCTCACCAAACCAAGAGTCTGTTTCAAACTGCACTCGTCCTCTCCAACTTCAACTTCCAGACGGCCCGGGAATTCAATGCCCGGAAGCTGAGTGATCTCTCGGGCACAGTGTACCCCGGCGTCAACATCAATGTCACGGATAACATCCAGCCGGTGCACTTCCAACACCTTCAACGTTCAAACACACAAGTACTCATGCTTTCACTTGTCCGGAGAATTCGATGCGTACTACCTTATAAGCGCAGCTGTGAAGGCCAATATGTTCGCTGACTTTTCATCGTGCCGCTCGGGGAATATAGGATGAGCACGAGCATCAAAGTACCAGACGGACTTGGGGATGACGTACACAGGGAGCGGGTTATCGCTCCCCATATTCATAATTCCGGACCGACAGGGTGAAATTGACGACTCGGGCGTTTGACTTGGCAGCCTATTATACGACTGGATGACTGTTATTTATTCGTTGCAATAGTCCGCATTGTGAGTGTCAAGTAATGTATACAGAGAGAGAAACGATCAACCGCACCGCACAAAACCCGGTCCTACTTGCGACAGGTTACACAAGGCGAGAACATATATTTAGTGCGTATCGATCTCGTATCTCACAGTCCCACCAAACTCCCCTAGCCGCTTACCCGCGTGTACAACAGGTTCACACTCAGCCCCTCCTCGATGAGGGGCGCTAGTTCTGGTAGAATGTCCGCGCGCATCGAGCGCTTGAAGGCGACCTGGATTTGCTCTAAACGCGGAGCATACTCTGAAAGCTGACCATCAGCGTGGATGGCGTGGCTCCGGTTCCGGATGAAGTCCAAGAGCGCGGCGTCGGAGAAGACGCAGTAGGCGCTGATTTCGAGGTGTGTGAGCGCGGGGCATAAATGGTCCTCTGAATTGGGGGCCGGCGTTAGGCGGGAGAGGAAACCGCCGTCCAGTGTCTCGCGCGTGCCGCGCAGGCGGAGGCGGGTAACGCGGGGCACGAGGGCGAGGAGGGTGAGTAGTGTTCCCTGCGTGAAGAGCCGCAGGGAGACGTCGACGGAGAGGTGCGGGGTGCCGCTTGCTGGACTCGGAGGGGTTGTTGGCTGGCTCGCACGTGGGTCTGAGGCGGGATCTTCAGCGTGCAAGATGGCGAGTTGGCGGAGGTTCGGGAACGATAGAAACTGCAGGAGCGCAACGGGGTCGTTGGGTATATCGAGGACGAGTGTGAGGTGCTGGAGGTGCGGACGCGCTAGTGCGGACCGCGGAGTAGTGCGACTATAGCCCCAAAGGTGTAGGTCGGCTCGGACCAGGTTCTGACACCTAGAAAACACTTCTACTGCACCGTCGAAATCGAGGCCGTGAGGCGGATTCAACGATTGGCCGGGTCCGAGTGTCAAATCCGTCAGCTGACCCCTAACAAGCGGCAGACCGAGTGGATTTACAGGAGCTTCCAGCGAAATGTCTCGTAGGCCGGGAGCGCGGAAGATAGGCAGTCCGTCGACGTAGCTCCGCGTATCGATGGTAAGGCTCGTGAGCGCCGGCAGATCCTCCGCGCCGAGGTGCAGAAGGGGGCTCAAGCTGGGGGGGAACACCTCGCCGACGAGTGCGAGGCGCTCTATTCGACGACAGGCCTTCATGATGAGGCCGAGCACCTCGTCACAACTCGCGTTCGAATAATATTCGAGGAAGTGGAGGGAGATGGATAGAGGGCAGGTGCCCGCGCGGGTGAGCCAGGCGTCGAGCTTGCGGCCGCCCGCCCTCCCCATCCCCCATTGAATATGAAAGCTACTCCAGAGGAGGGGCATGCTGTGTGCGACGCTCCGCCAATATCGGCACACGAACCCCAGCAGCATTGGCGCCTCTCTCGCGGCCACCGCTGACAGTGGGCCCCCCTGAGTCGGAACACAGGCGAGGAAGATCTCCTGCAGCATCTCTTGGGGGAGGCGACGCACAGAGGAGGTGAGCGCCGTGTGTGAGTCAATCTCCACCTTCAAGAACTGGCGCTTGACTCGAAGCTCGTCGAAGAACGCCTGCGCTTCGTCGATTTGGGTGTCGAGGCGGGCTAATTCGCCCAGAGGTGCAACGAGGAGGGCGTAGATTTCGTCGATTTCTACATCGGATGGGACGTAGTTTGTGTTCAGTTTCTCGGCGAATGGCGAGTGGTGCAGCATTCTGTTGGGACTAGTCGAGAGGAAAGGGCTGTGGTGCACGTGACTGACGCGTCGTGCCTGTTAACCAAACTGGGCCAAATAATGGATGGTCATTGGAGGAGGAGGAGGAGATACGGAGAAAGCTGGATTCATCAGACGGTCCAAAATATTCGAAGTACACCATCCAAATGTTTCCCCTAACGGTACGTCCGCAGCATTCCACCCAATCTGCTGTAACTTGTAAGCGGCGCCATTCATTTTATCCGCCGTCCCTGATTTCCGTTTTCGTCAGTCCACGTTCTGTCTGGGGCTGGTCGGTCACCACTACCCGAATTGGAGCCTCGACCAATATAGGTAAGTAGAGGTAAGTGCATACAGGTGCATATCAATCTCCGACGGATCATCCTGATCGGTGTTTGGCCTCAGGAATCTGGGAGAAGCGTTTCAGTCACACGCCAATCTCGACCACCGACGAGAGGGTGCTCATGGAGCACCTGGCGCGAGTCATCCCGGGCCTGCTGACGTTCAAGGGCGAGCGATTCACAAAATCCAAGTACGAATGGTGTCGAGGTGTGGGGCATGTGAGGATTATTGTATGTCGCACTCTATTCGCCGAGCATATAGCGGCAATTCCCTCAATTTAAGAGTCTCTGTGATCGGCACAAATACTTATAATGGACAGCGCTGTACATGCGAGACTCCACTGTGCTTGTATAGGGAGATAAAAGGCTGCGTATAACGTGTGGTATGCACATCTTATAGATCGCGACTATTTTATTCGTTAATTCCCCAGCCCACAGATAACAATATTCACCGGATCTTCGTTCCAGATTCGTGGACGCGCCTCCATTCGTTTACCCAAGCGTTCTCAGCACGTAATATCCAGCCTGCCTCTGTGGGATTGCTCTGGGATTGTAATAAATGAACTAATACAAGACGTACAATGCCTGCGGGCGATAGAGCCTCTGCAGGACGTGTACCACCAAAACACTGACCCAGATAGATATCAGCGGCGTGCCCTGCAGATATGGAGGGATGAAAGCGTGGGCGGGCGATCTTATCGGGGACGAAATTTCAATGGAGCAGCGTGAAGTTGGCTAAGACAGGTTTCGATAACCGCCAACCCCAATCTAAACGTCGTGAGCACTGTAGACTCTACCTATGTCACAAAATACTTCAGTCGCAGCCATATGGGTAACTCAGCGGACCATCTCATGACCGTCTTGAGCGTTGAAGTTGAGCGAGCGCTTTCACATCATCGTATCGCGGGAGTCTGAGCTCGGCCATATTTACCGAGCGCGTGTCGAGTAAGCGGTCCCTTAGCGCTGTTTATACTCAACCGCGACTTGAGCCACAAGAAATTGGCACCTTTCTCCTCGATGGTTACCCCAGATGACTCGCAACCGGCCTCAGGGCTGTTGATCACGAGACGAGCCAAGGGATCAAAAAATTAGATAATAGATTGAACTGGATTCAACCGAACTGCACGTGACCTCAAAGGTTCGAATCCAATTTGATTCCGTCTTACTGCAAGCAGGGACCAACATCTGATAGTCGGAGAAACCCATCATTCACTGAAGATGTGGATTTCTGCGCCATGCACTTAGTTTATGAGTCCCGCAATCAACTTGATTCAAACAAAGATAAGTGCATTTATCGTCCAGTACTATGAGTATGGGTGAAGAATAAAGCCATTATTACAGCCCACACGCCACGCCGTCAGGCAGTTAGCCCACACGCCGTCAGGCAGCTATCCACTCCGGCGGCCAGATTGGCCGGGAGGTGGGACCTCCAAGCGTCGATGTTCCCGCCGCCAATCGTCTCGGGGAAGCCCAAAGAGGCGTCAATGACGTCGGACGGGAGGTTCCAGAAGCTGGTAGCGATATCGCTCCGTCCGGGATCCTCGTTGTTCAGGGCAGCGAAGAAAACAGCGGGGGAGCAGGTCGGATTCTGCTGATAGTGAATGCTGCCCATCGGGAACACCGTCCCCTGGAACTTCCCGAGCTGCGTCTCGATCTCGGCGTTGAACCCATTCTCCTGCACGAATCCGGTGTCGAGGATCCCGTCGACAACGGTGAGGAACTCGTTCGCACGGGGATGCATATGCGGGATGTTGAGCCCACAAGGCTCGATGAGGGAAATGACGCCGGAGATGCCGAGCTCTTCGAGGATGGGGAAGTTATCGACGGTGGCGAGAAGGATGGAGCCGCCTTTAGAGCCGGCGGGCTGGTTGTTGAAATCGAAGACCGTGAGTTGACGAAGAGCGTCGCCGGTGAGGAGAGCTCCGCTGCTATCCGTCAGCAGCTTCTTAAAGCGGTCGTCAACGCTGGCCGTCATCTTCAGTCCGGAGGCAATGGCAGCCGCATTGGCAACAATCGGGACTGGGCCGGGGCTAGCGACAGCCCGAGCGGCGGGTGCTGCCTCGGTGGGTGCTGCTTGGACTGAAAAGACGGCGGCGAGAACGGCAACGACGACGGGGGAGGCGAAGAACATCGTCGATGAAGGAGTGCTACGAGGGGAGTACAGTCAGGGTGTGAAACGATAATTGTGTAAAGGACGAACCAGACGCGAAGCTAGTACTGGGACCTGGGATGCTACCGAGTGACTGGTTGCTGAAAATATCCTCGCAGTCGCCCACCTTATATAGCTTTGAACCGCCGCCATGAGTCATTCAGGAACAAGCGAGAGCTAGTGCGGGAGACAAGGCAGAAATTGGCTCGGACCGATATCAGCCACCCGTGAGAGAACGGAGGACTGGCCTTTCAAATCCGGTGAATGATGACGATTTAAAACACCAGATTGAGGCCCCAGAAGTACAGCACGGGGTAGCGGCAGCTAGGTGGCCCGCACCATAGATAATCCAGCACCGCCCCAGAGGGGTCCCAATGAAGAGTCCTAACCAACAAAAGGGGTGTGGATTTGGGGGTCAATTCCGGAGCTGAATATCCCTGAAAAGGTTTCAAATCGAGGTCAGTCGGAGTCAATCCCATCCGCGGGAGCAAAGAGCAACACGGAGCTCGAGAGCACGCAATGTCATCATCAGCATCCAGACTCTGATTGGCGGTGGTTATTTTTGGGTTGCAATTTAGCTTCAGGGTCTTTCAGGGTAGCCAGGTAGGTAGGTAGGTATTATTAGACGGCACGGTCAGGAATAGCCTGGGATGACGTGAAATAACCCGGAGAATTTTACCACAACGGTTTCAACTTCCAGAACGAATCGGACGAGGTCTTGAAGGAGTTGAACATGAAAAGCTCGGTTAATGGTTGGTTCCGAGACTATGCGAGCGTGCACACACAGACCATTAGAAGCCAATAAGAAACAATAAACATAGTGGAAGCGTTCAGTTCCTTCGGTTAGATTCACAACGTCACGGTGAAGAGAAACATGTCCGGATTGAGGGTGTGTCGATGAATTCTATTGTTATTAGCTACGCGCCGGAGGAATGAAACTGAAGCTAGATGTCTAGAGCTTGTTATGAATAACCTGTCACGGATCAAAATCCGTTTCACCATCAGTCTAAAATTAGATTTGGACCACCCTGTCCGGTGCCTTCTTCTGCGTCCGGTGATTGATTCCAAAGATTGACTGGGGCTTCCCTACTTATCCACGGTCGCACCGAGATGATGGGAAAGTTGGGAATACCAGACATGGATTCCGCAAAGTTCAAGCCAATCCGACGAGAAACACCTTCGTATCTTCTCAATCTTGAGTATCCTTGATGCTGATCGACATAATATAAATGGATCTACTAAAGTTATCAGAATAACATCATGCGGTCCTTGGTCCCTCGTCTAGTTGGTTACTCAAGCGATATTCAAGGGCCATCTCTGGCCCGGCGTCGGAGGCCGTAGGCACTGATCTATCACACAGGCCCCATCTCCTTCGTATCCGGTCTTATTATCCATATTATGCGACCTCTGCCGTTGATCAGACTCCGTTGAGTCCACAACAGTGTAGAAAACAACAAACTGTTTGATCGCGTTAATAAGAGACTGATCGTGCCGACTCTTCGCCCGCTGACCGCCGCCCGTCGTCCCGACAAAATACAAAATACGTGATCCAAAATTCACTGGGACATATATCTTCAGGTCCGTTAATCCGCAGATGACGCTCACTCGGAAAATGATCGCCGAGGAAGCGGTAGATCCATTGCTATATATTATGTAGCACTAAGAAACAATAAGCAGACCAACTATGTATCTGTATCGTAGATGGTTCAAGTCGTTGATGATTTTTTCTTTGAAATCCGAACATCGGGTTGAACCGATCACGTTGCTAAGTTCACTATATTATCGATGCCGATTTTTTCCCCATTCAATTGGGTCAATGCAGCTGGTTACCAAGTCCTAGCTGAGCCAATAATGTGCGCTGAGGAGTACGGAGGTGTCCCATGAATATCCTGGGAACAAAGATGTGGTCCATCTAGAAATCGACCCATTATCGCAGGGATTATTCAGATTCGAACGGGTTCCAATAAAGCCTGTCACGCGGATTGTGGCGAATGCGTTCATCCAGCGTTCACTTCAACGCGGCCGAGCCCGCGTAGTCTAAGTCCAGGGACGATCTTCAACATCATATACGGCCCGGTCAATTCATCGCGCTCAATCGCCAACCAGGTTGAGCCCCCCCCCCAGCACGTCGGTTGTGCTGTTGGTGTTGGCCTCGATGATCGTGATGATTGCCTCAAGGAAAGCGAGGCACGGCAGGGGCGCATAACAGTACGTTTCTGTCGTCTGGCCCCGATTCTACTTCGGGTGAATTGAGGGATGAGATTGGATATGGGAAATCGAACTCGATAAATACAGTACTGTAAGTGAGGTCTATGCAGTGAAACGGCAACTCAGACTGTCGCTATATCCCCCTTACTGTAGTCGGGCATACAAAACATATTAATACTGACCGTTATATGTATCTGCTAATGATTCCGTCGAGCATAAGAGCAGCGTAAGAGCATGGAATCATTGTGATACATAAGTGACGTATGGGAGAGCAAGATCCTGCGTCCGGAGAGGCGTGAAATGAGCCCAGAGTTGTGGGCGGAACTGAGAAAATCGTCTTGACAATGGCGAATGGGGGAATTAAGATGGTCGGTACGAGGTCGGTGAACACTAGCTTTAAGTTGTCGGTTTTGCGCTCTCTGCAAACATGTAAGTATAGCCCATTCTTGTGCGGTGTCGCAATATAACCCATTGTCGTAGAGTTGAGTTGACCATGAGGGTTAGGAATATGAAATTTAAATCCCCGCGGGGAAATGCAGAGCTGTAACATTCGTACTCAGACGTTTCGAGTGTGGGAGATTCTCAGTCGGCCGACATGGCCGGACTAATTCCAAGTGAAACAGTCTTCTGCTGTCTGGACTGAGACCAGGGTCGCGCCGGCCACCGCCCAGGAACACAGGGAATGATGAGGCTAGGTTCGGCCTAGGTAGAGATATTCCTGCCTGGTCCCAGCATGGGCTAAGAGCCCCGTCGATGCCTTCCCGTGTCCCTCGATCGAGTCGATTCTCTCAACTGTTTCAGGGGTCCTTGGATGTCCTGAGGATAACCCCGGAGGCTGAGCGCGGGGAAAGTTGGTGAGTTGTATTCATTAGCTTCTACTGAGGCGCTGGACAGCACGGCGTCGCTGTCCCCGCTCCCCCCGTCGAGCGCATCCAGGATACCGCCGTCGACGGCGCCTTTATTCTCAACACTGCCTCCGCGCCGGAAACGTACTCCGAGTCTGAGCGTGCACCCACCCCCATGCGGACCGCCACAGACGGCAGCACCGCCGTCGACGTCGGTCACGGCCGCCGTGTACAGAGGCCCCGGCGGGGCCTCTGTACCCTACACCGCGTCCGACCCCGAGCCCTACTCCTCCGCCGACCTCGCAACGCCCACGCGCGACAAGAGCATGCTCGTGCACACGGGGCACTCCTCCACCTCCATCCCCGCCGAAGCGTCAGGCCTCCTCCCCTCGCACCCCGCCGCCCTGGGCGCAGGCACGTCCCCTTCCAAATTCAAATCCGACTTCCCCACGCCGCCGCTCGTGGCGTCCCCGCCCATTCTAACACCCCACGCGTCGACCGAGGACTCGTACCTCGCGTCGATGCCAAGTCTGCGCGGGGACGGAGAAGGGGACAGCGGGTACGCCGCATGGAGCGAGATCGCGCTCGTCGAGACGCCGTCCTCTATGTCCCTCGCGACGCCCTCCTCCTCGTCCGCCGCCCTCAAACACGATCACGGACACGAACACGGGCCCGCGTCCTTCGCCTCGCAGAACCAGAGCGAGGGCCCGCGCGCACCCGCCAATTCCGCTGCGACTGGCTCGAACTTCGCGAAGACGGGCTCCGCGGCGCTCAACTCCTCAGACCCGAAAGACCTCTTCCCCACGACACCCTCGGGCTCGAGGGGATACGCGCGGCGCGCCTGGCCAACACGAACGGGAAGACGCGTGTGGAGCGCAAGGCGACGAACCCGTCGGCGAACCCGAATGACGTATTTCCCTCTTCTTCTACTCCCGCGGCACCCTCTGCTCCTACTTCTCAGTCGGCGTCTGCGGCGCACGTCCTCGGCGGCGCCTCCGAGCCGAAGGGCCTGCCCTCCGTTCCCGCGTCCGAAGCGGTGCCGTCCTCTTCCGGCGATGATGAAGAAGAGACGAGCGGGGATAGGGAGGGGACGGGTGGGGAGAAGAGCGGGAAGAAGCCGAAGCTGATCCAGCAGCTGAAGGAGAAGATGCACGTCGGGCAGTTGTCGTAATGCGAACAAGGAATTACGATGCGAGAGGAGGGAATGGAAAGGTATATTAATCTGAATGTTGAATTATACGAGTACGAGTACTGTATCATAATATAAGGACACTTTAATCTAATCGCTGTTACAGTAGTTTCTTTTTCGTTTTCTTGTTGCGGAGGGCAGATCATTCTGCACTTCAACGGTGATAGATGTAGTCTGGACCTCGGTGAGGTGGCCAGCAAGCAAGCAGGGTTGGAATTGGAATTGGGATGGGATTAGCGAGATCCGGGTTGGGTTTGGTAATCGTGAGGAATTGATTCGCACTTAAATCATGAAGCGTATGTAGACGGGATGCGCGGTGCTGTTTGCTTTTGGACTGAGGTGTCGTTGTAGTAGGGAGATGTCCCCGGAGTGCGGTTCGGGATGGGTCAAATAAAAATGAATGAAAGACGGAGTGGTAGTGTGGGAAAAGGTAGAAAACGAGCTGGTACGGTGGGAAAAGAGGTAGCGTAGGTTTTTGAGGATGAAAATGGGAAAAGAAGGTTTTGTAGCGAATTGTGTCACTGGCGTGCGGCCCGAGACAAGAGCAAGATGATAGAGAACGGTTGCAGAAGGGCAACCGTGGGGTATTGATGGACCAAGTTCTCCTCTCAGTGAACTAAGAGGATAAACCCGGAAGATTCGAGAAGCACGATTGAATGGTAGAGTGTCAGATGACGACGCGAGACTGAGCTGATCAGCCGATAAACACGAAGGAACACTGCTCAGAGGCTTCGATACCCCTGAGAGAACGAATGAGACAAGTTGCGAGATGAGACGAGGTGATTTGAGGTGGATGCGATAGCCCGAGTGGCTGGTAGGAGGCAAGCAAAAATGTCGTCTATGTTTGGCACCATGGCCCGATACAAACAAAGTTACCTAATCACCCAGCGCGTCCGTTCTCAAAGACCGCCGGGGCTGCAATATCTACTAAAATATGTATGTAGCCCATGTCAAGGCAAAATCCAGGAATCCAAACAACTAATCAGCCCCTACATCCATGGCATGCAAGATTGCAATGGCTCAGTCGGAGAAATGCAACAAGAGCAAGGGAACTGCCCGCCAACAGTTCCAGTGTCGGGCCCAACGACACTCTCATGTGCGTGACCTACGAACCATGGACTTCGGAACTGACTTCGCCGCCGGAATCCCTGTCAAAGAAAGGATACGTAAGATTTACATAAGAAAATGCACGTCACCGCAACCAGAAATCCAACTTTTGATATAAGACGTCCCAGCGCGCAGCTCGGAGATGCCGAATAAAATGTAGGAAGTGGATGCCCATAAATCATTTGGGACTTGTCTTGAAATGTGAAATGAACAGCTAAACTTGCACTGTACCGACGAACTAGAAACTTGAATAAAACGACGCTAAGTCCACTAGACGCCGGTTAGGCGCCCGCAAGAAGTGGGATAAAATCTGCGAAAAACATGGGACGGAAAAATGTAGTTAGTAGCCCAAATAATGGAATGAACGAAAGGTATTGATGTGGCTCTGGTATTTGTACCAGCATAAGCTGGAAGTGATAAAAATGTCGAAAATATTGCCGCGGGTGGAGTCACCATCCAGCCAGCGGTATGAAGGATCTCCACACCTCGGCCGTCCGGCGCTGCCACATTGTTCACGCGGTCAGCGCTGCTCTGATGGATTGCGGGTGGTGACAGCTGCAGCTGCAGCGCGCGGGGAGCTTCCGTTCGCGGAGCTCCAACTTCCAGTCCGTGCAGTGTGTGATGTGATGTGCATTGTGAGTGGAGTCGGTGGCGCGCAAATGCAATACTGTAACTGTACTATTTCAATTGAGATTGGCGGATTCGGTGTGCCGTGCGGTGAGGAATGGGATGGAGCTCATAGACTAGATCCCAGGCGCAGCGCTCAGCGCTCAGCGTGGAAGGGAGCTGCGTTCATAATAATTTCGCGCTTTTCTGTGTAGAGTCTTGGATTGGATTAGATAATTTGGGCCGGGCCCGGGACGCCTCGCCATCATCCGAGTCGGAGCCCTGTACAAGTCAATAAGGTCGTTCACGGTTCCATTTTTCCTCCCATTTTTCATTCCATTTTTTGTTCCGTTTTCCAAATAAATATATCTGTATCAAACAGGGTGAGAGACAGGCTTTTGTTATGCCATGCATGCACGCATGAGGCCCCCTGAGATGTCCCGTAGGGATCTGAACTACACAGGGATGTAAACCTAAGTAAAACAACAAAAAGAGTGCAAAAAAGGAGAGAAAAATGGAGCTTTCGTCGGGGGGTTTCACAGTTCACTTTTTCTGGCCATTTTTTTCTTCCCTCCCTTCTGCCGTTTCATGGATTCTGCACCTAGACACTTCATTTCCTCCCTTTTCAACCCTTTTTACATCACTGAATTGAAAAGGGAAAAAATCCCGAGCAAAAACCAAGTAAAACCAAAGATCCAGCAAAAAATGGGGGAAAAAATGGGAGAAAAAAGTGAACTGTGAACGACCCTAATTCCCTCAGATTCTACCTACCTACCTACCGACGTGAACTGGTCATGCGGTACCCGGGTCCTAGGTAACGTACCAGACTTCATCTTGCCTCCGGTAATGAATATTAGTTATTAATTCCTTTGTCCTTTTTTTCTTTTTCTGGCTTGGACATCTGCGGGCTGATATATGTCGTAGGGGTTCTATGGAGTTCCAGACACCGACTTATGAACCAGATTCCGGTGTACTTCCAACACTTTCAAATACACTCATGCTTTTACTTATCCGGAGAATTCGAGGCGTACTTTACGCAACTTGAAGACCAATGTATTCGCTGATTTTTCATCGTGCCGCCCGGGGAGCTTCGACTGACCACGAACCACCACGAACATCAAAGTACGCGACGGATTTGGGGCTGACGTACACAGGGAGCGTGTCGTCGCGCTCGATATTTATAATTCCAGACCAACAGAGTGGCGCGTTTGAGTTTGCGTCCTGGGACTGGATTGCTATTATTTATTTCGTTGCTTACTTCGCAAGGTGTTGCACAATCTACATCTTGTAAGCGACGGAAAACTTGGCTGCATGCCTTTTGAACACAATCGAGTCGCTACGTTCCGCCGGGGCGGCTTCCGCACACACTGAACCTGATTGTATTTCAGGAGATTATTAATAATGACCCTCCCTGATGGCGTTGTCACGTCGCTTGAATCGGGGCGCGAAGCTTTTCGCCTCATGATCAACCGCACCGCACAAAACCCGGTCCAACTATTTGCGAAAGGTTACACAAGGCGAGAACATATATTTAATGCGTATCGATCTCAGATCTCATGGTCCTACCAAACTCCCCCTGACCGCTTACCCTGAGCGTGGATGGCGCGGCTCCGGTTCCGGATGAAGTCCAAGAGCGCGGCGTCGGAGAAGACGCAGTAGGTGCTGATTTGGAGGTGTGTGAGCGCGGGGCATAAATAGCCCTCTAAATCGAGCGCCGTCGTTAGGCGGGAGAGGAAACCGCCGTCCAGTGTCTCGCGCGTGCCGCGCAGGCGGAGGTGAATGACGCGGGGGACGAGGGCGAGAAGGGTGAGTAGCGTGCCCTGCGTGAAGGGCCATAGGGAGAGGTCGACGGAGAGGTGCGGGGTGCCGCTTGCTGGACTCGGAGGGGTTGTTGGCTGGCTCGCACGTGGGTCTGAGGCGGGATCTTCAGCGTGCAAGATGGCGAGTTGGCGGAGGTTCGGGAACGATAGAAACTGCAGGAGCGCAACAGGGCTGTTGGGTATATCGAGGACGAGTGTGAGGTGTTGGAGGTGCGCACGCGCTAGTGCGGACCGCGGAGTAACGCGACTATAGCCCCAAAGGTGTAGATCGGCTCGGACCAGGTTCTGACACCTAGAAAGCACTTCGGCTGCTCCGTCGAGACCGAGGCCGTCAAGCCCATCTAAGATGTGGTGAGAACCGATTGTCAAATCCGTCAACTGGCCCCAAACAAGCGGCAGACCGAGCAGATCTACCCGAATGTCTAGTGAGATGCGCCGTAGGGTGTGAGCTCGGAAGAAACTGAGTCCTTCCAAATTGCTCTCCGTGTAGATTGTGAGGCCCGTGAGTGCCGACAGATCTGGCGGGAGGCGTTGAGGATGGGTTCGAGAGCCTCGTAGAAGCCCCTGTCAGAGTGATATGAGAAGTCCAAGGAAATGGACAAAGTGCAGGTGTCCGCACGGGTCAGCCAGGCATCGATGAGCTCTGGCCAAGAAAGACGTCCACAATGAAGATTGAGACCGCTCCAAATGAGGGGTGTGCTGTGTGAGATGCTCCGCCATTATTGGCATACGAGCCCCAGCAGCGGTGGCGCCTCTCTCGCGTCCACCGCGGGCAGTGCGTCCCCCTGCGTCGGGAGGCAAGCGAGGAAGATCTCCTGCAGCATCTCCTGCGGGAGGCGGCGCACGTGGCCGGCGAGCGCCGTGTGAGAGTCGATCTCCGCCTTCAAGGACTGTCGCTTGACTCGAAGCTCGTCGAGGAACGCTTGCGCTTCGGCGATTTGGGTGTCGAGGCGGGCTAATTCGCCCAGAGGGCCCTTGAGGAGGGAGCGGATCTCATCGATTTCTAAGTCGGAGGGGACGTAGTTGGTGTGAAGTTTCTCGGCGAAGGGGATGTCGCAGCATTCTGGTGGAAGTAGGGAGAGCGTACACTGCACGTGACTGACGCGTCGTGAAAGGTGGGCCAAATACTACCAAAGAACACCTAAATAATCAACGAGTAATTTTGCTCACCGGAGAAGTCGGGATCGTTTAGACCCTCTAAAAATTCTAAAAAGGGCGGGGATTTGCTGCAAGCGCGGGTTTTGCACGCCCATGTCGACGAGGCGCCCCGTGGCGGTGCCGTATATCGTCGACGGGAGGATGATGTACGTCTTGACATAGCCTGCGGAGCGCGGTTGAAAATAGATTATTAGTTATAGCCTTGGAATACACGCAGCGGCATATCTACCTTCTGCATCTGCATTGGTGACGGCTATGTCGACCTCTCTGTGCATTTGCGATGGGGCGATTGTGGCGATCTGGTCCGCGTCGGAGTCGTCGTAAATAGTGGCGTCGGCGTGCATGCCCTTCGCATCGTCCGAGATGACGCCTTACAGTAAGAAATCCGGTTACTATCAGCGACTGCCTGGTCGGCCACACTAGGTAATAGTCGGCCACCTGCATAATATAAGTCCGTGTGATGGAGACTCTCGACATTTGGCGCCTGTGGGATTGAGTATGACCTATGAGGACAGTGTATGTCGGATTTAGACATAAAGCGAAGCGGCCATCAAAAGTTGTGTGAGGTTCTTGATCGAGATGGCGGCGTGTGAGCCTGATTTCTTATATCCGAACAGCCTTTCGCGCAAACCTCGGGCTCGTTCTCCACCAATTCGTCACCAATTCACAAATTTGGGGGCTCTATCTCATCCTTTGGTTCTGAACCATCATCCTTTTCCACACTACATGCAAAAATGCCTGCCTTTCACCTCCTGGACCCTCCAAGAGCATCACGACCTGATCTCGAGTGGCGCAATCCGGCCACCTCTATAGCGAACCACGGGCGTCTGCTACTGAGCTAGCACTTCACAGTTGCATTCAAGACCATTTGACCTGTATTTTCATAACCTTATTCGACATTTATCCCGGCGACTTCTCGGTCACGGCGGGGCATTACCCCAAACCACCCAATTTCATTCGCGCGAAAAGATGGACTTTCTTCGAGGGATTCTTGGTATGTGGGCCCCATCTTTTGTGATGAGGCATGTCTTAATTCATCTTATGGATCCATATGTGCCTCAACTTGAGTCACCAATATGCTCTATTCCTTGTAGCGCGCGTCATTCAGTCCACGCGGCAATTCCGCCCATCCTCCTTGGCTTGAAAGGGGAATGGTCAGGGTCCTCATATGCCGCAGATGTATAGTTTGGGGGTGGGAAATAATTCATTTGTATCCCGTCGAAGATTTGGCATGCGCCGGGGTGAACAGAACGAGTGGAAACGAACGGTTGAGGCGGGTGGCCGGCTAGCCCTTTTGGGATACCGCTGAAAAAGAAATTCGTTAAGCCTTGTGACCGTGATTTAAATTCGTGCAAAATATCTTATATCACTCCTAGGATGTATGCCTTCGTCTCAGGATAGATTTATGTGTATCTAACTCACTCTGTATGCGGGCCCGAGGCCAAAATTGCTAAGGTGGCCGAGTACCCGGTCTCAGATAGTAGTTCTTCACGTCAGGGGAAGTGGGGAAATAAATATCTGACCTGTGCCCGACTTCAAAGGGCGCATGACCAATAAAGAGTTCAAGGATCAAGGAATTCAGGTGCTTACAGTGTGGATATAAATCGGGAGGAGCCTCGACGCGTCTCGCTTCCTCAACCCCTCCAACACCGCCTTTGCTGCACCAAGATCATCACAATCCGCCTGTTAAATACTCTAAATCAATATGATATTTATCAGACGCCGATTCAGACAAACCGCGGCGATGACAACGTCTGCCTCGCTAGCAACCTTTTGCACCTGCACAGCATCCGAGTGCGAGCCAACTACAGCGTGGACACCCATCTCTTCGAATTTGGCGGCCTTTTCGGGATTCCGGACGAGGACGGTGAAATGGAATGTATCCGCGTGCGGATGGGCTAGGAAGGGTGTGAGGATGCTGCCGCCGACGTAGCCTGTCGCTCAATATTAATACGGGTAGAAATCGGCTGTCAGGTAAAGCAAAGCACCGGTTGCGCCAGTCAGGAAGAACTGTATTTTGGGTGCGGACATAAGTAATAAGTTGTAGAATTGCTAGGGTGTGGGGGGGGTGCGATGGTCAAGTCAAGGGAGGAATCACGGTGAAGGAGCTTTTAATAAGCAATTCTTTGGCATGATATCATTCTGTAGGTAACCAGATCTCAGCTCATCGTCAGTCCTCGTCAGTGGACCCGCCACAGCTATGCCTTCCCATTGGTCCGGATTTACTCGCTTCCGGCTCGGGACCAAAAAGAGCGCTGTGTGGGATTAAACACAGGATCACTTGGTATTTCTACAAAGCGGGGGCTACTGTTTAACGACGGGACTGGTAGATGTAAGACGAAATGGAGGATTGGCATGCCTGAGGTCGTACGGCCACGAGCGGTACACAGACGACTCCATACCATGCTCTGTGACTGTGGGAGAATTTTTCAGAGGTGACGCGCTGATTCCTCGGATCTTCAGCGGGCGCCATGAATTACCACCACGACAATCGGCATAAATCTCTTATACACTGATCCGGACTTGCCAAAAAAGGGATTCGGCGTTGTGGCTGTGTATTTGATCGGGCGGTGCCACGTTCCCTCCTCCCATCATGACATTCACGCCGATTTCCCTCTCGAGCCTCAAGACAATCAAGAACACGGTCATCGGTAATCCATCTGCAAAGGTTCAACTTGCCCAGGATGAGGAGTTCGTCCACACGTGAGCCAGAACCCCCGCAGTCCCTGTGTGCGCAGCACCCCTCTCACCGCTCCCCCCAGTCTTGTGCAGTGTCTGAACGACCCCCCACCGTCGGATTCATCGGAGGAGGAGGACCTCAGGATTGAGGCAGCCCATGTAATCGCTTCAATATCCTATGGTTCTGCTTCTGTCACCTGGGAAATCGTCCAAGGTATTGATGTGCTCTTCAGGATCAGAGGCGGTTCTGGGCACCTTGTTGCGATGTGATGCACCGCAGGCATTCCTCTACGCCATTGCCAAACTCACTCCCGAAGATCCGGCGCCTCTCTGCGCCGCCCTTGCGCGCGGGCTCCGTGCCTTGGCCATTGCGATCGCCGACACGGTCGGGCCGTCGCAGTGGGGGCTGCGCGAGGAGCGGTCAACAATAAAACCTGACGCGGAGGCGGCGCTCGAATTCATATTTCAGGTATCACCGTTGTTCAATTTTTATTTGGCGGAGGGACTGAATGCCATGCAGACAGAGTCCTTGGATCTGTACCTGCCGCTCCTCGCCGACCCCGCGCCCCAAACGCGCATCTCCATCGCACAGCTGCTCGGGTTCGCGGTGCGAAATGCCGAGCATCGGAACGTCGTGGCGACGTGGTTGCCCCCGAATGACAGGTTGAAGGAGGTCAAGACACGACGTGGGTGGGAGAAGACTGCCACGAACGCCAACGCCCCCAACCGCCAGGGCGGCTGGGTGTGCCGGAATCTCACCGCACTGATCCACAGTAAGGATGCGAAGGTTGGTCTTCTTCTCTTGATTTCGGCTGATCTGATAGTCAATAAGCTCCAAGAAGCCGCCCTATGGGGGCTTGCCACAATCGCGAAGGACAATTTCACCGTTGCAGCTGCCCTGACCAAGTCACCCACGGACCGTGACGGTTTGTTCATCCCGAATACTCTACAGCACGCGGCTGATCTGACCACAGGCCCGTCTCTCCTCGCCTTCGTACTGACCCTCGCCAAATCCCGGTCAACGGATATTCAGCTCGCCGCCTGTCTCTGGTGACTCGAGAAATCCACGCTCAATCTGATCCAGTACTAACCATCCTTAGCGCAACGAGCATCATCCGCGCCGCCGCCAGCGCGCAGCCCCCGCACGGCCTCCCGCCCGTCGACGACGCCTCCGCACGTACGGTCATGAACGTCGTCAACCGCATCATCTCCGCGCCCAGCGAGCCGCTCGGCAGCCGCGCCAAAGCGTGCTTCATCCTCTGTGCGTGCGCGCGCCCACCCATAGAAGTTACACGCACCGCGATGCTGACGCGCCGCACCGTACCGCAGACTACCTCGTGACAGACCACACCGCCCTCTGCTTCGCCGCGTTCGACCGCGGGTGCCTCGCCAAGCTCGCCGCCGTTCTGCGCGACATCACCCCCACCGCGCCCGCCGCGGCCGAGTGGGAGGATGACGAGCCCGAGAGCGTCGCCGCCCTCCGCGAGGTACATCTCCCTTTCCTCCCCCCCTTCCATCCTCCTGCTCTACAACGCTAACCCGCACCCCCCGCAGGCCGCGCTCACCGCCACCGCCGCCATCGCGCTCTTCGACAATACGATCCGGCGTAGCGTGACGGACGACCTGCGCCTCCTCCCGCCGATCCACGCGGCGCTCGCGCACCGCGCCGTCGGCGTGCGCTACGCTGCGTGCCAGTGCGTGCGCGCGCTGAGCCGCGCGGTCGCCGTGCTGCGCACGAACATCGTCGACAGCGGGCTTGGCATGGCGGTGTTCCAGATCTTCAAGAAGGAGAAGGGGGAGGATAGGAGGGTGACGGCGGCAGCGCTCGCGGCGGTGTGTAATATTGTTAACGAGTTTTCGCCGTTGAGGCCGGTGAGTAGGCGTTTCTTTTTTGGTTAGCGCTTGGTGTTTTGCTTTGGGGTATTCGGCGGACGATTTGGCTTCTGTTTCTTAAGTTTGTTTGCTTTTATTCGGGGCTGATTTGAGGCAGATCTACCTCGACCTTGGGATCATGCCGCGGCTCGTGCAGCTGCTCGGCGGCGGGGACGCGACGCTGCGGCTCAGCGCCCTGTGGGCCGTCAAGAACCTTCTCAGCAAGACGAGCGGCGAGACCAAGCGCGATGTCATGCAGTGTCTTGGGTGGCCGCGCCTCACCGAGTGCGTCTTGCGCCCCGCCCACCCTCATGGTTTCCCCAGCGCTAACACATTATTAATCTCGTTTTCGTTGGGTGCAGGCTGTTCGACGACGCGGACGGCGCCGTACAGGAGCAGGCCTTCCACCTCGTGCGCAACCTTGCTGAGAACGAGGCGGGGATCGAGATGATCTTCCGCGAGATGGGCGCGCCCGTCCTCCTCGCGCACCTCACCGCCGCCCTCGCCGAAGACGACGACGACGTCGTCCTGCAGGTGCACCCCCTCCCCTCTCACCGTTTGCCCTTATTTACGCAACGCACTCGACAGGCGACCTACGTCCTCGCGAACCTCGCGAACGGCGCCGCGGCCTGCCAGGCGCACCTCCTCGCGGCGCCCGCGCTGCTGCGCGCTCTACGCGGTGTGCTTGCGGAACGCGCGCCGCACATCCGGCGGCCCGCCGTGTCCGCCGTGCTCGAGCTCGCGCGCACCAGCACGGCGGGGAGGCGCGCACTCGGCGCCGCGGGCGTCGGCGGCACTCTACGGCAGATGTGCAGCGCGAGCGCGAGTGCGAGGGATTTGCCCGCCGGCGCGGGCGCGGGTGGGGGCGCGGGCGCGGGGGGAGTGGGAGTGGGCGTGGGCGTGGGCGTGGGCGTGGGCGTTGGGCTGCGCGGGACGGCGATGGATGATGATCGGGATGTGATTGAGCAGGCGAGGACGGCGCTGGATTGGCTGGAGCATGGGGAGGCGTATAGGTAGACGCATATGGGGTTTTTGTTGGATTGTTGGTTTTCGTTTTCGTTTTCGTATTGGTATTCGTCGTTGATTTGACTGGTGTGCTATAGTACCTGTCCCATTGCATCATGGTTCAGTGAAGACATCCTCGTCCCCGTCGGATGCAATTTGGCTGCTGATCTTGGTCCTGGCCATACAAACTTCCGAGACACCGATGAAGGTTACCCATAACCGCGCCGGCGTTCTGCTACTCCAAAATTTAGTACTCAGTTCGTGATCCGCAGATACCCGGATGTCTTAGAGAGTAATGTTGGGCTTCATTTATAAGAAGCTTCACACTCAGTGGCATAGCGAGTGTTGAAACCACACTAGTATTGGTGCGAATGGCCTCGTTGGTGACATTCTGGTCGTTTCTACGAGAGCCAGAAACATAAATACATACTGCTCCTCTCAACGAATCGATAAGGTACGTCTGTAGCGCGATCTGCGTCAGCTCCGCCGTAAGTAGGCGGCTACTGTTGGTATTTATCTTAATTTTTTCCAACCAGCGAATCATGGACAAACCGGACTACAACGGTCTCTGAGCCATTGTAACTCGAAGAGGCAGCGCCCATCCCTCTTCCTCAAAAGACTTTCTGCTTTCCTCAATGAACTTCTCCCATTCTGTGTTTAATCAACGTCAGCTGAGACGCCAACAGAGCGAAGATCACGCACCGTCGTGGTTCCCGGGGACGAAGTACGTTATTCCCTCCATCACCGTGCTGAGACGCTCCTCGCCGTCGTTGACGGCACCAACCCCACGCGCCTGAAAGCCACGGGGGGTGCCGAGCATCTGTAGCATCCCCGCCTCACGTGTCGCTGCGTCCGGCTGCAGTTTCCCGTACAGGAGCGGATAGATGGTCTGCGTGACGTTGATGAACCCGAGGGTGGGGAGATGCGTCGGTAGAAGAGGGAGCCGCCGTGCGATTGCAACCGGCTCTTCGGCGTCGAGTCCGAATGCCCTGAGAAGGAGAGAATATCAACGACAGTGCTAGTGAGGAATCGAGACGTATGAAATGCGAACGCACCTGGCCATTGTTCCGACAAACTTCTTCATTCTGGGATGATATTGGGCGAAATCTTCGGCGATCGTCATGCGTGTGTCCAAGACCTGGCTTCGTGAATTCCGAGGAATGCGGAATTGACAACGAACTTTACAGACCTGAAGATACCCCCCAGGCTTCAGTGCCAGGAGCAGATTTCTGTACACGACGTCCCACTTCGAATAGGGCAGCCACGGGAGCACATGCCGCGCGTTGATGAGGTCGAATCTCGTATGGTATTTTTCGGGGAGCGGGTCGGTCAGATCGAGGGTGTCCAGCAGCAGGGCGCGGCCCCCGGTTTCCGCGGGTTGGGGAAACTTGCCGTCGCTGATGTCGACACCGTGCAGCTCCGCTGTTGCAGGGAGGAGAGGGGCCACTTCAGAGAGCCAGCCGGTGGCTCCCGTCCCGGCATCCAGAACCGCAGTGATCGTGTCGAGCGCAATGGGTGCCCTGATCGGCCCTCCCCTGCTTGTACATTCAAGTGAAGCGCTCGACGTTGAAGTAACACGCACATGGCTGCCGACAGGATGATTCCTTGATTAATTAGTTTAGCAGGAGACGACATTAGAGGGAGTCCGGAGACGGAAGATGGTGGGATCAGGCAACGCAGCATCTTAAATATATTGTCGGAAGAAACCGGGTGACATTGATAGATATCCAGCCACTTTGGATACCAGCCGTAACGTATGTCCTGATGAAATCTAAATGATGATATTCTTTGGCGCGGGAGCATCATCCGTTTTGATTCCTGTCGTACATTTGTCGTACACGTGCAATTCTGTGCCCCAGATCTAGACTGGATACACGAGAGCTACACACGAGCCCTACCCATAAAGCCTGAGTTAGCCAGCGTATTACTCAGGTTTCACCAAGGGCTCGAAGCAGGTTGACTCTTGAGCTAATACACCCAGAAAACCCCGGAGAATCCAAGGAATCTCAGAATCGAGCCAAAATCGAGAGCAAAGTCCATCCGTAAGCCAAGACCTTAGAAAAGTTATTGAGCCCCGGATCTTTCCAAGGGATCCTTCAGTCCATAGGTAAACAGGAATTCGAAGATGAAGTCGGGAACAAGAGGATTTAGCATAGCCACAGATCACACCAAGCAGTGGCAAACACGATCAGACGATTTTTTCGTCCTCCCACAGCAGACTCAAGGCTGCGATGCTCGTTCCGCACAGGATCCTCATCCTCCTTCACGAGCGGGCCAAGGTCTGAGCATCCTACTCGCCCTCGATCGGTCCTAGCAGGATCACCCCGTAACGGGGAAACGAGAAACAAGAAATCCGCCAGGTCCACCGTTTGTTCGGGGAACCGTCACCGCAAGGGACGGCAGGCGCAGGCTTAGCCACCTCTGGCTTGGAATTCTCGTGGCTAGCGGGCGCTTTCCCTTCTCTGTGGATGATTGTCTCTGCACTCTATCGCATGCGCTGCAGCCAGGACTCGGGGCTGTGATGTGGCCTTGTGGCTACTCCCCTCGAGAAATGGCTCTCGTAGAGCAAGCCTCTTGCAGTACCACACATTCGGTACTTTGGGACCGACCCTGTGTGGGCCGGTGGCTCGCCCGGGTCGCGCTCCGGATGTGGCGAGCGCGATCTGCTCGCATTGAGCGTGCGTCGTCGCCGTTCTGTTGGCGGGGCAATGTGCGTGATTCTTCGCGCTACGTGCTCCTGACCGTGCTTTTGCATGTGTCGCCCGCGCTGGAACGTAAGGATGTCAATTCCACCATCGTTTCGGGCCCTTGCGGGGCTTCTCCCTCGGTGGCGGAGGGGGCGGCGTGTGTGCTGAAAAGCCGATGGGACAGCCCTGTACGTGTGGGCGCGCTGTCGCCGAGCTGCGTGAACGAGGGGATTCTGCAGCGCTTTCATTTCACCTCGGAACGGACTTCGTCCTTCAGCTCACTTCGCAGCGCGCGGCGGTCTTTCGGGACCGCCGTGTAACTCGATTCAGACTATTCTTTGTCTGCTGCAATTTTTGCACACACCCTCATTTGTTTGAGATGTTTTGGCTATGACACTTGTCAACGAACGGTACGTTTGTTATATATTTTTCCTTCCATAGAAAGCTGACACGAAGCTCCAGGCGGTTAAAGGGTGGAACGCAGAGTATTTACTTGGACCGAATCGCACATCATGAGGTAGTTTACAATTCGACGCGGTTGCTTGTTCCTCCGGCGTAATTCCTTGCCACGAAGAGAACTATGAGTTAGATGAGCTGATGTTCCGAGTCATACGTTCGCGAGCTACACGCCCTTCCCCTGGCAATTGCGCTCGGTCATTTCTCCCTGCAGACCTGGGACTTCATTCCTGGGGGCGACGAATTTCGTATACATCGCTTGCCCAAGGCTAACGAAACCGAGGAGAACATCCCGTAGGATATCCGTGAATCTGGGTGGTATATATGGGCGACGTTGATGTTGCTGATGATCAGCTGCTGAATGCTCAAATACGCACCGGTCAAGCTGAAATAAAGGGCCGCGGTTTCATTCTAAATCTCACCTCCTCACAACGACAGCATTCCAGAAAACGGTCGTGATATCCGGTGTCGTCGCTCTCCTCTTCGCCCTCGCGCCCCGCGTACTAGCGTCGTATCCCCAAGCGGTTGCCCTGGCCTGCAACTTCGTATGGGCGTGGGATCGGCTGAGGGATGGAGTGGAGGTGTCGGCGCTCATCGCCCTGCTGTCCGTGCTGGGCGCTCATCCGGCGGCGGCTGGCCCGCGGCCCCCCACGTAGTGCTCGAATATGGCGCCACGGGCATGACGGACGTTCCGGAAGGCCCCCGTCCCGTAGGCTTTGGACGGCGGGAACTTGGTCTTAAGCGTGCTCTACCTCTTCATTCCGGGTACCATCGGGGAGAGGCCTTTCGTCGCCGAGTATCCACCGCTGGACAATATCCGCGTGGTACTCGTGCCCCTATTGCTCGGGCTCGTTCTCCTCGGCGGCGCTGTGCTACTGTTATTGAGGCTGTGTGGCCGGGACCCCGCACAGATTTGGGCCATCCCCAAGAGCGGCTGATGAGAATATTGCACGAATGGTTGATGTGGGAACGGTAGCGGAAAGGAGGAGAGATGAAGTAGGATCATTTGATGTTGGAATTATCTGTCTCTCCGAGCGCTCTCAAAATACCTGGTTGATTTAACCTGAATGGGATGTGTAAATGCAGCCGATGACCATGCATAAGTCAATGGTGGCTCAGTCTTTTTTGTGCAAGTCCTATGACTTACCTCTGCGGAATTCCCCGTGGATCGGAAGGTTGAATCCAGGAGATTGAGTGGCCGTCAGCAACAGTGCTCGATACTGAGATGATCGCAAAGACCCTCAGCCCTCAGGAATGTTGAATAACGTAGGATTCAGGGGAAGATCCAACCAATATGCATTCCTTTGTTCAAGTTCAAGGATCCGCCTACGTACCCCGCACAACCCCTCAGCAGAATTCCCTCTCCCTTTGGATATTCACGGCGCCGCGCATTCCTTTTGCATTGGCATCTTCGAATGGTACACAGACTGTTAACTTCCATTCCTCATGTGGATTTTATGGGCGCTTTATAGGCACTAACTGCTTCACTGCGTTCAGGCGCCTCATAGCCAGAGCCGGCCATAGCCAGGCGAGCCGTGGGCTGGCCCCAGGCTTTTGCCCAGCCTGGGGCCAGCCGTGGCAAGCGGCAGACCGGCCGCCTCCCGGGAGCTCCACGGATCTGTCGAGCCGCCTGCCGTCACCTAGCGACATCATACATGCGCCTCTCCGCCCCCTCGCCGGCCTGCGGCAAGATAGCCGTGGCGAGGCGTAGCTAATATGTTTTGTATGCCGGTGCCCGGCTACAGAATGGGGGGGGCTTACCCCAGTCTCAGTTTGCAGTTTTGATCACTTCGTACTATTAATCTCTGAATACATACTGACTAAGGTCCATAGCATAAGTATCTATAATATTCACACGGCGCGTGATGTCGGTCGTAATTGATGTGATCTTCCCACGGCGAGACCATCAATTCCCTTTCTAGGATGCCATCAGCCAAGGACCCCGGAAAATAGGGCTGGAGGCTAAGTCCGGTGCCGGACAAAATTTTCGATTTTGAGACCTCAAACCTAGGTCCTAAACGGACAAAAATTGGCCTTCAGGGGGCGAAATGCTAGGTCCTGTCCGGACAAAAATTTGGGAGTGGGTGGAGGAATTTTTGGGCAAAGACACGGCGAGGAGGGATCTCGGTGGAAATGCGAGCAGAGATACCCTAAATCCGTCGAGAATGCGGCGAAAATACATGTGCCGAAAAAATTTGAGCATTTTCAGGTCATGGGAGACGAGAATTACCACTTTTGGACGATTATGTCAGCGGAGGCTAGGCCCTGTCCGGACAAAAACCGGCCAAAAGCGACCAAAATGTGTCCGGACAAAAATAGGAAGATCCAAGATTTTCGGGACCTAGCCTTGAAAGGGAAATTCCGGGGTCCTATCAGCCATCGGTCGCACACTGCACAGCCATCGGGTTTTCGGGCTCACATGGAAGAATGAGGGGGCAAGCCCCCCAATAAATGGCGCCACGGCCGCTAATGCAGTGCTTGACAACGGTTGCACGAGCGCATGCACTGCCTTTGACTCACAGACATGACGCGCAAAGCACTGCCACAGCATTGCCAATGTCTCTCATCGACGCCTACCGTCTCCACATCTCAGGCAGTACATTCAACCAGGTAGCAGGGCACCACAACGAGTACAAGATCGCAGGGGACTTGGTTCAACCTCAAGGAGAAAATGGTGAACGGCAAACGCCATCCTTCAGAATTTCATCTTGTGCTGCGGCTGATATCCTGGGCGGCAGGAATCACCATCCTCCAGCGCAACATCTCGGGCGATGCGTTTTACAACTCGGAGCAACGCTTCCCGCCTCCGCAATGCCACCCAGACACCAGGACAGCTGTGCAAGACGCGATCCAAGCCTGGGCGGACGAAGGGCATCCCGCGCCCGGTGTCATGTGGCTGCACGGACCCGCTGGCGCTGGGAAATCCGCCATTGCGCAAAGTATGGCAGAGAAATGGTCCGCGGATGACCTTGCCGCTACGTTTTTCTTCGGAAGATGGCGCGCCGGCGGGAGTTCCGGGAAACACCTATTCCCCACCATTGCTTATCAGCTTGCGCTGCATATCCCGCAGCTCCGGACGCCAATCGGTCTCGCAGTCGAGGCGGATCCAGCGATTTGTGACAAGGCTCTTGAGGAGCAGGCCCGGGCCTTGATTGTCTGTCCCATGGAAGAGCTAGATGCGCCTGACGCGCCATATTTCGTTATCATCGATGGGCTGGATGAATGCGAAGGCAAGGCGATTCAAAACCGGATCATCAGAATAATCTTCCGAATGCTCGCCGATGGGAACTTGCCCATCATGTTTCTTATCTGCAGCCGTCCTGAACCCCACATCCGCGAAACCTTCGACACCTTATCCCCGGAGACTCGCTTCCGTCGCCTGGTCTTGGACGAGACGTTGGACCCCGGCCGGGATATTTTACGGTACTTGCGCGACAGCTTCCGCGAGATCCAGCACAAGCGCTTCCCCAATCAATTTGGACTAGATCCTTCGTGGCCTTCGGAGGGAGATCTGGACAGACTTGTTTACGCTGCCTCTGGACAATTTATATATGCGGCCACGGTGGTAAAATTCGTCGACGACGAATATAGTCATCCCGTGGAGCAGCTCCGCATTGTCCTTAGCCTGTCCCAAACTCAAGCGGGCACTTCGGTATTTGCAGATCTCGATGCACTGTATACTTTCATCCTCTCGGCCAACCCGAATGTTTCCCTGCTGATACGCATATTGGGCGCGTATTTTGCAATTCCGAACCCCGAAGACAACAGGACACATTGTGTATCATTTCTGGATGATTTCCTCGACCTCCCCCGCGGAAGTGTTAAACTGGCGCTCCGCGGACTGCACTCTCTCCTTGTCATCCCCGATTCGGATGAACGCCGGATTCGGGTCCACCATGCTTCTCTGCAGGATTTTCTGTTCAATCCGAAACGAGCCGGCACTTTCTTCCTGAACATCAATCAACATCACGAGGATTTGGCGAGGCGTTGTTTTTCGATTGTTCAGTATAGCGTCGAGAATCCAGAACACTACTCGAGTGCCACGTTAGTTGCATATTCTGTTCTTTCGCAGACATTGATTGTTCCTTAGGAGCTCGTATACCCACCGGCATTGGATGAATCATTATCTGTCAACCGGAGATCCTCAAGGACTCATCCTTTCGTGCCTCAAATGCTTTCAGGACTCACTAGAGCCGACCCGGATAAAAATACACTGTCGTGATGCCAAGGGGATGATCCTCCGAGTATTTCACATCCTTGACTTCCTTGAGACCATGGACAAATACCCGGTGATCACGAATTTGCTCATTCAAAAGGTTCAATACTGAATATATGTGAGCAGCGTAACACCGGGCTAGGGACAACGCATGAGCTGAATCGCACATGGGAAACATTGTTCGTGACATTATTTGACCCAAATCCAGATATTCTGGAGTTTTACGAGGCTTGGGGCGAGGAAATCCTCGGAGACGGTTTGCTCGGGAATCCACGGATGTTGATTATTCACTCTTCCTTGGAACTTGTACTTCAGAAGATCTGGGGAACAGATGCCTATTGGAGATGTTCCCGCCAGAGACTGATCGATTTCCTAAACACCCACGTCACAGTGCGGGTTAGATTCAGAGCTGCAGAGATTGCACTGCGGCTTCTCATGTGCAGGTGGGTTGAAGCATCTAAAATTCAACTCCTCTCTAACACCTTGGCATCCAAAGATCGGCGGAGATCAAGATGCTCTCTACTAACAAGCGTCCGCCAATCTATTCCAGAATTACAACACACTGGCAGTTTGCCTCTCAGTGGTGTCGGCTCCTCATTGATTCTCCGCCGGTCGCAGAGCTTTTCACCATGTTGCGGGGTTTGCTTCTAAATTCTTTCTGGACTCCGTCCAGTGAGTTGGAACAGGAAGGACTCATGAAGTGGCTAAAGGTGGGCCCGCTAAAAATATATGCTCGGTTCTGCTTACGATTTGTTGGGGTAGAATTTCGGTGATGAGGCAAAACCATTTGTGAAAGCATTAGAAGCGTGCGAGCTCAGGGACGGTTGGGTTCACATAGGTGTGAGCCACGGAGACCCGCATTCTGCCCCAGAGTGGGGGCACACCGGTGGTTACCCCCTGCACGAGAACTAGCCGGTTGTCCATTCCAAGGACCGACCACTAATTTAAATCGGGCGCACCATTGCATCACGATTATCCTCCGAGTCGGCCATTCCGGTTATCTACCTACGCTCCGGAGCCGCGCGCTGTCCCTCTCTGGCCTTGAAAAGGACTGCGCGCGACAGCGCCCGCTCGAACCAAACGAGAAGCAGTTTGAACTGCGCGACTCTGGCTCTGATGTGCCGAGCCCGACATGGACGGCGCGAGGGAGCGCAACGCACGGAGCAATCTGTGGGGATTATAAATATTAACCATTCTTTAAACGAAATGCTCCTCGTGAGCCCTTAATTGCATCCAAGTTTCAATTTAAACCCTTAAGTACCCTGGTATCTCTCCTCGTGTAATATCCTCGACGAACAGTACAGTCACACCAGGCCCCCGGTCATTACCTATAAATCCGGTCCGCTTTTTTTCGGGAATTTTGACTGATTTACTCTATATTTTGGGTGTATTTCGAGCCTGGAGGGTGGAAAAAAAACCGATTTTGGCCCCCCATGCTGGGAATGTCTTAGTTTGCTGCATACGCATCGGTGTAGATGGTTGAGAACCTCTGCATCTTGCTGGTTCCGAAAAAATACCTCCGAAAATCGGTCGTTGATTTACTCTATGGCCGGACCGCTTTTATAGGTAGTGACCGGGGGCCTGTCACACCTCTGCCGAGAGTGCCAAGATCTTTGTTGGCATCAGTATCTGTATCTCGGCCCTCGCTCACGGCAAGACCTTTTCGCTGACTGAGCCCTAATCATGACTACGAGTGCTCTGACCGTTGGCTGACATGCGCTCAAGAAACCTAACCTGAACGATGGTCATGGTTCCCGACTATACTTCTCGCCAGTACGGAATCCCTTCTTGTGGGCCCGCTGGCCACTGTCAGCCACGACAACCTCCAGGAATTTAGCATTTCTCTCTCCGCTGGGCGGTGCCCAAACCTGAAGGGATCGATATTCAAAGCGTGCGGCATCCAGGTTAGTGTTACTGCCCTCCGTTAACTCCCTTTCGCTCAATGTCCTTTTTAATAGCCTTCAATATCTCAGACTCTCACTGTGAGGCGCCGCTCTCATCGAGTCAGCACCCTTGCGCCCCTAAGACTACCCGCGACATAATCTTCTTCCGCAAGCCGTCTCCATTCCCAAATCCAATCCAATCGAATCACGCTTCTGTCCTACACCCCCAATTGAGTTCTTTATTTCCCAAACATCAGCCACCGACAATAACGGAACATCACAGAGAAGGTCTTACCGGTATCTCTCCTACATCCTGACGACATCTGGAGCTAAATGTTTTAAATACATCAGAGCAATGTTTGTTTGACATCCCGAATACATCAGTAATAATGTTCTGAGCATCAAGTAGAGGTCAAGTTAATCAAATTACACTGGAGAGACCTATTTCGAGTTATGACTGGAAATCGAAACTTAAAGTTCAGCAGCGTTCAGTGTTTGAGTCGGCAATTTTTAATTCAAAGGCTGCCAGAGCGAGACTTGTCAGATTCTGGAGACGGCGTGGGTTCATCTGGCACTTTTCTAAGGTGGGTTTTATAATACAAAAGAACCCACCTGAGAGGCCCATTAGTCATGGTGTCGGTGCTCGCTTAG
Source organism: Mycena vulgaris (assembly GCA_029204335.1). Classification (NCBI taxonomy): domain Eukaryota; kingdom Fungi; phylum Basidiomycota; class Agaricomycetes; order Agaricales; family Mycenaceae; genus Mycena; species Mycena vulgaris. The sequence goes on along the minus strand of JARGYA010000777.1, from coordinate 3,104 downwards.
GTGGATCGGTGGTACGAGTGGCCGGCCACTTATTCTCAAATTACATGTCCCTTTGAATCGTACGATCTCAGACTATGGCGCCTGGCCGGGGTTCGATCATTGCACGGGAGTTCGGATTCGCAAGGCGAGGCTCACGTCTCTCGGTGGAACGAGCTTCGGCTCTCAATCTACATCCTCCGAGTCGAAAGACTATAGTACCAGGATCTGTCGAGGAAGACGTTTCGTTGAAGGAGCAAGGGTAGACGCACCCTGCTAACGACTCGGCCGCTCGGTGTAGACCTGAGTCCAGAGACAATTGAACGAAGTTTGGGAAAGAAGGTAATGTGATTGTGTCGCTAGCGGGTCCGCTATTAGTAATCATCGAGTATTCTGAGAGATCCAACGGATTCGAGCATGCTGGTGTGGTGCCCGAGTCAACGTAGGGGAACCCAGGATTAGCTTGGGGTGCATCAAATGACAGCGTATCCCATTCGGGAGAGTGAAGGTAAATATTTAGCGGAAATTCCATGGAGCTCGGAGGGTGTTGGAGCGTTGCATAGTATTCCGATGTGTATGATGACGACTGAGCGGGAGACCGGGAAGCAGATGACCTTACGTCGGACCAGTAGCGCCCAATGTCCTCCGCAGGTTCTGTTCGTTTGGAAGCCGTATCTTGATATTGGCATTCGTAAGGGCGAGGAGTGTCCATGCATACCCAGCACGGCAATTTTCCATCGCATCTCTAGAATTGGCCCGGAACAAGTAGAAATGTCGCTGAGACGCACCCTCTTTTTCCGTCTATAAAAGCGCGCTGGCATTGTAGTTAGACCACATATAAATTATAGAGGCGTGCTCACCGACAGGGTAAACAAGCACCACCTTTTGCAAGGTCCGAGCCGAGACCAAAATGCTTGGAAATATATGGGCAATCGACGAATGTTCTCGCGTGCGAGCACCTTTGGTAGGGGCTCTCTCCATCGCAGCGCTAGGGATCAAGTCGGTAAGAATTTGAACCATTTCGAACATTATTCTTATCGACGTACAAGTTTTCTCTGCCGACACATCACGCATTTAAGAGTCTTGAATCTTGTGGGAGGCATTTTCCTTTGGAATGATTTCGGCTCCTCTTCTTATTAGAATCAGCGCAGATATGCTACACAAGTGCCTTCGCGTAACCGGAGTCTCCGTAGTAGGATTGGCATCTTAGCTCCAGTAGGATCCCGATCGTATCCTGGCACCAGACAGTAAGGCAACGCCTAGTGAGATGAGCTGGCAGATGCTCCCCAGATTAATACTTATTGTTGATGGGAGGTCGGATTTGTTATTGAAGTGCGGGTGAGGGGATTGTTCCAGAAGCTATGGTGCGCTTCGCTTAGTCACCACCAAAAGTGGACTAGTCCCAAATCCGCCGGACGCGAAACTTTTTTCTTCTATATATCTCTGGGCTTCTGTCTCGGTGCAGATTTGGCGCGTGCAGTATGATTCTTCAACATCACAAGATTTTGTAATTATTTGAACCATCAAACCTCGAATTCAGGCTGGGATTCTCACTGGATGTAGAGAACTCACGATCCATATTTGGATGTCTGGAGACTGATCTCTGACATCTAAGATATATGGGCCTATTTTCAAGCTGTCCATGGGGTTAGACGAGCAGTGGGTGACTGGATTGGGTGTGGAGTCCCAATTTTGCCGACCTAAAAAGAATTACTCCTTGAATTTTGAGTTAAATAAAAATCCCTCTTGTAGAAAGCTTCCCCTTGCTGAAATGAGTGTTTTTACAGGAGGGATAAGAAATCCGATTTTTTTTGAAGGAGGAATATTGCTTGTCACAAACAGGTGGTGATTAAGTGAAGCGCACCATACAGAAAGCACATGCCAGGGAGGTGCCAGAGATATGCCTCTGAAATTCTGGATTCGCCTGGGATTCGCTTGAAAATTGGAAAGGCCGACGGACCGAGTTGTGTAGGTCGATGTGGGTGCGCAAGCAATGATTCTCCAAGGTTTTCGGTGCAGCGTAGACGACAAGAGTAGCTGCGCCGGCGAAAGCGAGACGACGGTCGTTCGTAATTCTCCGAAAGCAAATGCTACGCAGCGGGGCACCGAGAAAAAATCCGGGTACAGGTAACATAGCGTAATAGACTCCATCCTGATGACGAGAGTGTGGCTCTGCACAATGTCGGCGGAGTGTCCCCTTGCCAGCAGCTCTGAGCTAAAAATGAGTTAGAGATATGGAAGAGTGCGCTGTTCTCCGCTGAGCCTCGGGGCCTGGCGAACAGTGTTAGAGACGCCACTGGCAGAAATTTCTAGCTTCCGCTTAAGGGCCAGGAAATGGGGGTATATTCTCTTGACATGGAATTACTTATATCAGGCGGATTTCTCGTAGGCGGCCTGAGGACTCCTTACTACATGTTTACATTTGGGGCAGCCGCAGGACTCGGGGGTCGGGAGTCGGGGGTTGGGAGCTCGGGCTGGCCTTAGATGATTCCATTCCTTTGAGTCCTCGAAGGTTCGTATGCAGGTGAAAGTTGGAAAGAGGTTTGACGCCTCACGACCGCTGAAGAGGGGTTCGAATTGTAGAGGTCGAAGTCTTGTCGAAGTCTGAGTCAGGCCGTGCTAGGCTTTGTTTGGGGCTGACGCGGCTTCCGGTAGTCAAAATGCAGGGCTGCAATGCATTCAAATGAGCTTCAAGTTCTTCTCCGCTTCAGTTCTCCTCCAACACCGACCTCCGACAGGTGGACCTACCCAGCGAACTTACATCGCCCTTCCGATTCAAGGGTTTATCCTGTACGCTTTTGGATTATCGGTGCAGTTTACTTAGATTGGTTGGTGAGACATGGGGTAAGCGTGGCTCGAGATAATCACACAGGTTGTTTTAGTGGTTCAAGATAAAAGTAGTTAGATTCATACGTGCAGAATACAGCTGCTTTAAAAAAATACTACGAGGTGAACAGCCACTCTGAGTCAATTAGAATCATACGGAGTCAGGCTGAAGTCATACGGAGTCATAATAAATATACTTGATACTGGCAGATTGTTCTCTTACATTCCGGGACGTTCCCAGCTGTGCTACTTACACAGGGGACATCCACCGTGGCTTCTGATGTAGAAGCCGCAGTGCCTTC
>JARGYA010000776.1:0-47679 GCA_029204335.1 Mycena vulgaris | reverse complement strand
GATCCAATGTTGTTGTGGAGGTAGGATAGCTGAAGTTTACATAGTACGAGGGCGTCGCTGGAGGAAGGGCGGGGGGAGGGCACGAGCGTCTAGATGGGGAGGGAAGGGAGAAGATGGTGGTAAGAAGAAAAAGTATTTCAAACTCCGCCTGATCCCCCGTTCGAGATAGTCCGTGCGCGGGAGGTGTCGCAGCAGTTCTAGATTTGGAGGGGAGGAAATTGAACGGTTTCTCAAAGTCAAAAACCGAGTTGACGCTCCTCGTTCTGACTTGATGAATATGGTTTTCAGATCTTGCCGCCTCCGAGCAGATGGCGTCAGATTCGGCATAATCAAAATGCGGCTGATATCAGCAGACCTCGGCAGATCCCGGCCTAGGGGATTTTCACTTCTTTTTGCGCGCGTGCCTGATTAGATAATCGTGATAAGCGCCCATGATGAATCGGACACTTTCGGTCAATGCAGCCTCCTCTCCTCCCACCACTTTCTCGTGATCCCCCAACCAGTTAGGCTAGCGTTGTTCACGAATCGGCGGAGATCGTCGGGCTATGTGGGACACTGCATCTCCTCGGATCCGCATAAAACGCTCATCGGACTTCGGAACCGGAAATGAATCCGGATTACAAAGTGTGAGAATCTGTATTCGGTTCCGACCATGGATTTCCATGCCTTCTATGCGCTGATCGTGGTTTCTTCGTGGCCCTGCCGCGCCTCGACTCTCCTTGACTTTGTATTCAGAGCCTGCTTCTTCTGCCTTCGGAACGGACAATTTGGGATAGAAGAAGATAAAAATCTCTATACCGGCTTGGGAATCTTGGCATGCTACTGGTGGTTGCCTGGATCGGCTCAAGAGTCGGAGTCAAGACCTTACTGGCGATATTTTAACTGTGTAACGCTTTGACGGAAAAGCTCACGCCAAGGCCTCGCCGGAACCGGGGCCTGCCTGGCTAGGCATTTCACTCCCACCACACGGGTCTCGGCATGGATCCGTGGGACCACCCGGACCACCAACATCAACATCAAGGCGGTAAGTTTCCTACGCTCGGTCAATCATGGCCTTCGGATTCGGCCCCATCAGCAATCCCAAGCGCCTTCACGCGCCGCCGACCAGCGTTTCGTGCGAGACGCTTGGGTTGCCCTCCCACGAACATACTAACAATCCCCATTTCAGACCGCCCGTCTGCTCCACATCGACTGGGCTAGGGCGCATCCCCCGTCGGAGATATTCCCGTGAGTGTATTCTGCCAAACCCCTGCTTCGGATTGGCGTTTGTCGCCGTATCAAGGCCGCCCATACAAATTATAAGCCTCAGTTTTACCCATGCCATGCGCGGGAAAGATATATAAAGAGCGTATCGTCGTCTCTCGAGTTTGCTTCAGTGCACCCTCCTTGCACATCACACGATGTTGGCCACCTCTCTCCGCTTCGCGGTATTATCTTTGCTCCCCACGGTCTTCGCGGCTCAGAAGATCTTCGACCTCGACATCGTCAACGTCAAGCTGTCTCCTGATGGCTTTGAGCGCGAGTACGTGTGCTCCACAATGCGCGTTCCAGACGAGCTCACCGTTATGCAGTACCGTCTCTGCCGGAGGAACTTTCCCCGGGACCCTCTTCAGCCTGCAGAAGGGCGACTCGGTTGTGATCCACACCCACAATAAACTGTGGACATTGTTCACTCGCTTCTCCCGCTGAGATTCTAACCAACCCGTAGGACGAGCCCCGACATGCGTCGCAGCACCAGTATCGTGAGTCAATAGCTGGCCCGCCCCTCCGTAGAATTAACCGAACAACGACAGCACTGGCACGGCTTCTTCCAAGCCCGGACCTCGGGAATGGACGGCCCGTCGTGAGTGTGTTTTCGGTTCCGCGACCGCAAGATCTCAGCTGTTTCCCGCAGCTTTGTGAACCAGTGCCCCATCGCGCCCTCCACGACCTTCGACTACGTGTTCGACACCGCGGGCCAAACTGGAAAGTCAGTGTTCCGTCACCGCTCTTGAGGCGCAATATTCAATGGGCCCCTAGCTACTGGTACCACTCGCATTTGTCTACCCAATATTGCGATGGTCTGCGAGGTGTGTCAATTTTTTTACCCATTACCAAGTTCCGGCGCTGAACACACGTTTTCAGGGGCTTTCGTCGTTTACGGTTAGCACTCGTTCGCCTTCGGCTTCTAACCGTGACTTGACGACGGATATCAGATCCCAATGATCCCCTGGCCCATCTCTAGTGAGCATCCCTTCGACAGCCCCCCGTCTATCAGACGTTGAATACATATCCCCGTTTAGCGACGTCGACGACGGCAAGTGTCCCCGATGCGCAGCCTGCCATTCTGCTAATCGTTTCATCTTTCCCCAGAGAGCACCATTATTACGCTCGCTGAATGGTACCGTGAGTGCCTCGTTCACGCATACCGACGAGCCCGGGGACTAACCGATGTGCACCAGACGTCTTGGCCCCCGCGGGTCAGAACAGCTTCTTCAAGACTGGTATTGTTCCGTGCGTGATTCTCCGCTGCGGTTGAATGGTCTCGGAGACTAATTTCACTTCTCAGGGTCCAGGACTCCGGCCTCATCAACGGCAAAGGGTCAGTGTCTATTTTGTTTCATTCGCAAGAGGCTGAAACATCGATCTAGGCGCTTTGCCGGCGGCCCGCTCGGTATGTGGAGCTTGTTGAGGCTACTTCAGATCCTAACGCCGCCGTTCAGTCCCCTACGCTGTCATCACCGTCACGAAGGGCCTGCGCTACAGGTGCGATGCTTATGATAATTTTGCATCCGCGTATATGCTGACCGCAAGCAATGCATCTTAGGTTCCGCGTGTTCTCGTTGTCTTGCCGGCCATTCATGACCCTCTCCTTCGACAACCACACATTCGGTGCGCTCCTAAACTGCTCAACCAGAAACGGTTCGGTTTCTAACTGCCCGCATTAGACGTGATGGAGCTCGACGGAGTTGAGCACGACCCGGTACCGTTCCAGAACGCTGACGTCTATGCTGGTATGTTCATGTTTAGGGTTGCGATCATATTGTTCCTACTAATCCCCATGCAGCGCAGCGCATCTCTATCATTCTGCACGCCAACCAGACCGTCGACAACTACTGGGTATGTGCTGCCTATCCAGTACACTGGCCTTGCTGACATCATCCGTCCATAGATCCGCGCACCGTAGATATATTTCCTCGCTCCTTCGGATAATGTTAACAGGCCTCATTTCGGATAGCCCCACCGGAGGAAGCCCCGCCAACAACCCCCACTGTACGTCATCGCAGCCTCTGAAATGCGGATTTTGCTAACACGCATATCCAGTCCAAGCTAACTTGACTCTCGCTATCCTCCGCTACGTTGGAGCCCCCGAGGTGGAGCCTACCACCGTCAACGTCCCTGGCCCGAAGCTCGACGACGGGTTGATGCATGTGCGTGGCTCCCTTCTTATGTCTGCGTCCAGTAACTTATCAACCCAAGCCCATCGCCTCGGAGGGCCCTGGTAACCTCGGGTCTGCGCCGGCAGACTTGGCCGTGACGCTCAACATCGCACAGCCCACCCTGCCTTTCTTCGAGATCAACGACATCGTGCGTCTTCTCATATAGGAATAAGACCTACGCACTGACGTCCCTGGTAGTCGTACCTGTCGCCCTCGCTCCCTGTGCTGTTGCAGCTGCTCAGTGGTGCATCTAAGGTAAATCTTGTCGCTGCAACGTCGTGACCGGATGGATACTTATGATGAATGACCCGCACAGCCTCAGGACTTCCTGCCGAGCGAGCAGATGTATGTCCCTCTATTCCTTCACTGCGTATTTGGCTAAACGCACCGCAATCCAGCATCCTGCTGCCCCCCAACTCGATCATCGAGATCAGCATCCCCGGAGGCGGAGGTTTGTCCCATATGCTCGCTGCACTTGTTCGATGCTCATGATATTTCCTACAGCGCACCCCTTCCATTGTACGCCAGGCTCTCTATGTCATTGCGACGATAACTAGCTGATCCACGCGTCCTTCCTAGTGCATGGGCACAACTTTCGATGTTGTGCTCCAGCCCAACACCGTTGTCCCCAACTACGTGAACCCGGCTCGGCGTGACGTCCAACCGAGTGCGCACTGTTCTTGGCTCGGATTGACTCGGCACTGATCCTCCTTGCAGTCAACGGAGGCAACACCACCTTCCGTTTCTTCAGTAACAACCCCGGTGCCTGGTTCCTCCATTGGTTAGTTCCCGCTCTCTGCTTGTATGAGAACATCGACCTAAAGAGCGCACGCAGCCACATTGACTGGCATTTGGAAGCCGGTCTTGCCGTCGTCTTTGGAGAGTCGCCTTCAGCTAACATCCAGGGGCCACAGTCCCAGATCGTGCAGCCCGACTGGAGCGCGCTCTGCCCGACGTACGATAACCTCTCGCCCGAGTTCCAGTGATCGACTCGCGCACCGAAATTCCTCTGGGAGATGGCAAACAGGGGCTGACTGGGTGGTGGATCTGCTTATGCGTAGAAGCGGAGTTTACTACCCCGTAATTTGTTCCTGAACTTATTGCTCTGGATGTCTTGCAAATTTTAATTATATTCTCTCTGTATCTACCAGTATGCGAGACTTGAGTTCGCCAGTGTTCGACTCAGCCTCAATTCAGGTTAAAAGGGTCTAGCTGGGGTCGATTAAAGATACTGCAACAATAAATCTATTTAACAACCCCCAACCGGGCAAAGGGATTTTGATACAACAGTGCCGTTGTATGGCACATATACTGTAAAATAATTAAAAAGATACACAACCAGTCAATTAATGCATGAATAACACAAATTCCTACTATACTGCCCAGCCGAGCGAGATGTAAATGAGGAGAACCACCTCCCCGAAGCGAAACAAGACTGCAAATCCCTTTTGATGGGACATCATTGAATAATTCCTCGATCAACATTGATTTTTCAGCACGTTCGATGCGCACGCTTCCGGGCTCGTAAGTCCTACTTCTGGTCTGCACATGGACTCAGAAGATATACATCGAATTGTGCCTGGGCACACAGGCATCAGGAATCAGCCCGAATCACTGAATGCGACGCGAACGCGCATCGGCTATCACAGCAACGCGCGCGCTGATCGTAGGTAGGGAAGTAGATAGCATTGCACGACACGGTCCCGCGCTCCTTCTTTCCGGTTTCCAGGTCAAGAATGTCTAATTATAAACGCAGCGGCCGGGTTAATATCTGTTAATATTCAGTCATGGTCGCCCTCATCCTCTGTCTCCCACAATGGCCCTTCTTAAGCTCCTGGCCTTTCTGTCGGTCGTCGCCGTAGTGTCCGCACGCAACACGGTAGTCCACGAGCGCCGTACGGCCGTTCCGAGCGGATTCGTCAGCCAGGGTGCCGCGCCTGCCGACCAGACACTGACGCTCCGCGTTGCGCTCGCCTCTAACAATGTGGCCGGTCTGGAGGCCAAGCTCGCGTCTTTAGCTACACCTGGAAGCTCCGAGTTCCGAAAGTGGCTGTCGAAGGATGAGGTGCGCAATCTCTGTCTTCATTTATATGCAGCTCACATCGCCCCAATTTATTTTACCCCTAGGTAAAATCCTTCGTGCAGCCCTCCTCTGAAACGGTGTCAGCCTTCACTACGTTCGCATCTGCCCAAGGGCTGAAGCCGAATGTCATCTCGCCCAACGGAGACTGGTGGTCAATCACTCTGCCGGTCTCCCAAGCAAACAAACTGTTCGACGCGCAATTTGAAGTCTTTACGCACCCGGCTATGAAATATACCATTACACGCACCCTCTCCATCTCGCTGCCCGTCGAGCTCGTGGGCCACGTCGATGTCCTGAGCCCTAGTACCGAATTTGTTACGCCCAATCCGCGCCTGGTCGCCACGGCTCCCCGCGTACCACTCGAGAAGCGGGTAGACGCGTCCTGCGATACCAGCACAGCAAGCGGCGTTATAACCCCTGCCTGCTTGCAAGCACTTTACGGGATTCCAACTGCCCCCGCCACTCAGCCAAACAATATGCTTCTCGTCACTGGGTATGAAGCGGAGTGGGCGCAGACAGCCGATCTCACGGTTCGTGGCTTTCATCCGGGACTTACTGTTATTCAACTTATCCGCCTCATAGTCATTCCTTACACTGGAGCGTCCTGATATCTCTTCCGACACGACGTTCGGATTGATGACCCTGGACGGGGGAGTCAACACCCAGCTCCCGACCTCCGCTGGAAGTGAGGCGAATCTTGACATCGAGTACACTGTTGGTGCGTTTCCTTCGCGTGATTCAGGGAATGTCAAACTCGATACAAGATTTAGGTATTGCAACGGGAGTTCCAGTACAATTTCTTTCAGTGCGCGTTTCCTTCTCCCGAACTTTCACCAGCTGACTGCAACTTAACAAGGTGGGCGGCGTCTTCGAGATTGCCATGTTAGACACGACTACCTTCCTGGATGGGGTTGAAAACCCACCTGCGGTGTTAACGACGTCTTATGGCGATTTTGAAACCAGCTTTGGATCGAACTTCGCAACGTTAGTATTGAATCCCTCCACTGCGTCTCGTTGACCCAAGTATTATTGTATAGCAAAGTCTGCAACGGCTACATGGCCCTCGGCGCGCGGGGTATCTCCGTCTTGTTCTCGTCTGGCGATGTATAGTCTATCCCGCTGTGCTGCACGCTCGCCCTTCTGATGTGCTTGATTCCTAATATTAGGGTGGCGTCCGCGGTAACCATGACACAACCGACCTCTGCTCCGTCGATACATTTTTTCCCGTATTTCCCGCCGGATGCCCATACGTGACCGCCATCGGGTCTACGCAAAGCTTCGCCCCCGAAAAGGCCACCAACTTCACCGGCGGCGGATTCACCAACTTCTTCCCAACTCCCTCCTACCAAAGCACCGCCGTCTCCACTTTCCTCGAGACCGGCGTCCCCGAAAACCTTGCTGGCACCTTCAACAAGACGGGGCGCGGGTACCCAGATGTTTCTCTGCAAGGTTGGAATTTCGAGGTCATCAGTGGAGGTAACATTAACACCGTTGGCGGAACGAGCGCGTCCACACCCGTGTTCGCGTCCATCATTGCCCTGATCAACGACCAGCTGCTTGGTGCTGGCAAACCGACATTAGGGTTCCTCAACCCGTGGATCTACGCGAACCCGGAGGCGTTCACGGACGTTACCATTGGCCACAACTCGGGCTTCGTCTGTCCTGCATCTTCAGTTAGTCTCCGTTATAAATCCTTGTCCTTTACTGACTGGCGTTGGTCTCAACTCTCAAGGTGGCCTTCGATGCGGCTGTTGGGTGGGATCCTCTAAGTAAGTGGGATCTTACACATTCCGACACGCTTTGTTTACCCATGTGTACTAATTTAGCCGGTTTGGGGACCCCGATATATTCCGAGCTGCTTGCAGCTGCTCTGGCATAGTCTTGCATTCGCGTTGGAAAACGATTTGGATAGTCTGTCGCGGGTCTGAACGTGGCATTTCTTTGGACTTTTTATCTGGATAGAGAAAATTTAGTGTGAGCTCAAGCCAGCTTGAGTGAAAGGCAAGGGAGTCCGTATAAAGTAACTTTGGCCAAGTAACTTGTGCGGTATTTGCCCCTTTCGGCATGTCTGCCGAAAGTTAGCTTAGTTTCCCACGCGTGGCGCCGCTGTGGAAGTGCCACTAGGCACGCTCATCGCTCAGGCATATCTAATGCTTCAGGCGCGGGTTCTCACTCCGGCAGTATCAGCCACTCATCCTCCCTCCCTCTTTCTATTCCATTACTACTCATTATCCCCCCTCCCATCATCTCTTCCTTATCGCCAGGTCCCTGTCTACTCGAGGACTCCAACATCGCTCGCGAGACGCGTCGAAGCGCGCATCATCATCTCACGTGATCACGTATCAATTCACGTGTCGCGTCTTAAACACGTCGGTGGAGGCGCATCACGCACAGGTCTCGGTTCTAGGATTTATCTCTCATCTTATTAAGCATACTATTCATCTCCTCACACATAATTTCACTCGCTCATTTTAATTATTGTTCAATAACTCAATCTTACCATCCGACGGCGACATCCTCATCGAAACCTCGGGCCATCACGGACTGCGCTGGGGCTCAAGTCGTCTGTGGTCTGGTCAACCTCTGGAAACACTGTTGCGGGGCAGTGTCTCGCCCTATTACGTCTTTGCGCAGCTCCCGGGTGGTTCTACAAGTCTAGGTGTGGGTTAGCTCGAGGAGTTACCACGGTCACTGTATCTACTATTACGTTTGTATGCGTTTCCATGGGCTCTGGTGACGCACGAGTACGCGGACAGCCACCCCGATCATGTATAAATTAGCTGTCAACGCGACAGTAAGGGGACTTCCCTCTTGCTTCCCCCCCCATCTTCTACTCAAGTCTGAGAGCATTCATTGAGTTGCGAGGGTCCTCCGAGTGGACCACGAGTCTGCGAGCATCAACCCAATATCCGATCCAAAGCTGAGTCTCATTTCTTCGAGTTATATTCAAATTTCTATACGACGGCTACTACACAGGCAATCACACGACCAGCTCCACTCAGTTCCTCACCCGGGACAACCCATACTTCTACACCGCCTCTACACGCGCCCAGACGTGTCCATTGCGCAATGCGTCCAGGACGTCCCTGGCGTACTATGGCACATGAAGGCCGTTGTAACAATTATTTCTGCAGCGGTTTGGTCTACTCGCAACGGCGCTCACGGCACTCTCTGTGTAAGAGCACACGAGCTGCATCAATGACCTCAAATGTGAGGCAGGCCGATCCGTGTCCCCTTGTTACAGGCGCTGATTCAGTGGGAACACCATCGACACCGCACAACTCCCATTGCATATTTCGTCACATCGCTGCATCTGAGTCCTCCTAGTGCCCGTTTTTAGAGTTGTCAGCGCCACCCCTCACGATTCCTGCTCCGAAAATTATGATTAGCCAGCTGACGCGTTTTTACTGTTTCAGACCTTTTCACCAACAGCACGCGACTATCAACGGCTTCCCACACCAGCGCTCCGCGTTAATTGAGCGGATTTACCCCAGAACTCACGGTTCCACGCCGGGCTCACTCGCGTCTCTTTCCGCCGAGGGATGTCGATAGTAGCTGAAACACAATTTCTGGTGGGCCCCGTTGGGAGGCGCGTCTTCCCTTCCGCCATTCAAGCCCTACACATATGGCTACAAATGAACCACATATATAGCCAGCTACTGGTGGCTATGCCAGGACACAGCCATACATTTTGTACCACAAAGGGAGCGGCAAACATATAAGACTTTTCTGACTGCATAGCTGGTCCCTAATTATCACAATGAGGGATTGTGCATTAAATAACTAATGTGGTGGCTTTTGGCATCAGTCATAATAATTTGGGCGGTGATTAGCCTGTCTGATATGTTAGCTACATACTGAGACTTGGTGAGATCCTAGGCTACCACAACACCAGCAAATCATGTTTGTGCAGCCGACACATGAAGTGGGACAAAGAAGAGCTGTGTTGGGTATTTTGTCACAGGTTATTGTGACACTTATGAATCCCAAGTGTCACGTACAGCGAGGTTCCGTGTTTTGAGTGGTGTAAATTAGAGCTGTCACCCGGTCGCTTCATAACGTTTCTATGAACATTCCTGCTCCCAATAATTACGGCTTGGGTTGCCACATTGAATCCAGAACGGGACATTTTCTCATGAGATGAGGTCTGGGGCCGACTCTAGGCTCGAATTCGGTAAAGATAAGAATAAAGACAGAAATAATCATACCAACAGTAGGGTTGATGTGCCGGACATACTTCCAGCCACTTCCCTGGACAGCCAAATGCGAGGAGTGAGTATATGGATCATAAAAACATGCACTGATTTCCCACAACACTGCTTCCTCGTCCAGTGTTATATACCGAGCCGAGGATAGGGGGACGAGGTCTGATGGTTCCAAATGGAGGATGGAACTGGAGACTGGAAGACCCGAACGATCAGAAATAAAGTAAGTGGAGGACGAACACCACAGAAGGTAAGGGTGTGCGTACTACCTGAGCTGGCAGCTAAGAAGTCGATAGGTGAAGACCGGAAAGCGACTCAGAACAAGAGGAAGTCAAGCAACATTAATAATCAAACTGAAGTACAGGACATAATTAGAGTGTATACAGTGGTTAACCAGGAAGCAAAACAGTACGTAGAAGCAAAACACCGGCTTTTTCCCGGATCCCAGGCATCCGACGGGCCCCAGTTTTTATGAGAGGATAGTTAGCCATGAGAAATGGCTCATAGCAAAAGGAATTGCGCAAAAAGGTTCTGTGGAACCTGTGGCAGATCACTTTGTGTTTGCTATTTTTTGGCCTATTTTGTTGGATATAATCCGTCGGAGGCACGGTATCTCGGGCGCGCAATTCCTCCTACACACACATGAACTGGGGGGTTTTCAAGGTTGTATGGTGTGCTTCACTTAGTCACCACCAAAAGTGGACTAGTCCCAAATCCGCCAGAGGCGAAACTTTTTTTTCTATATATCTCTCTGAGCTTCTTTCTCCATAATTTGGTGCATATTTGGCGCACATAGTCTAGTTCTTCAACATCACAAGGTTTTGCAATTATTTAAACTATCAAACCTCAAATTCAGGCTGGAATTCCCACTGGATTTAGAGGACTCCCGATCCATATTTGGATGTCTGGAGATTGTGATCTCTGGCATCTAAGATATATGGGCCGATTTTTAAGCTGTCTATGGGGTCAGATGAGCAGTGGGCGACTGGATTGGGTGTGGAGTCCCAATTTGGCTGACCTAAAAAAATTACTCCTTGAATTTTGAGTTAAATAAAAATCCCTCTTGTAGAAAGTTTCCCCTGGCTAAAAAGAGTGTTTTTACAAGAGGGATAAGAAATCCCATTTTTTTTTGAAGGAGGAATATTGCTTGTCACAAATAGGTGGTGACTAAGTGAAGCGCACCATAGAACACAAATATAAACACCCCTGGGGCTGGATTGCAATGATTGGTGGCCCACAGGTTATTTTGCAGTGTTTCGCTTCCACGTGATTCTGCAAAATCGGATGTTTGTAGAAGAATGGCCTCATTCTCAATCAAAACAATTTCCCTATAAAACTATATATTGCCAGGTAGCCCTGACAGATCTCTATCGATCTGTGAAGAGATCCCCAACAACTTTATCTAATCTCGGCCCGGGAATTGCGAGTTTGCTTGAGCGTTTCGCTTCCTGGTTAACTACTGTATATAATAAAGTCCGTTATTATAATTCTAAATATGGTAATGGTAATATGACCTTGAGCATAACAATAAGAGGATCTCCAAATGTGGAAGAAGAAGAGAAGTCAAGTACAAGACAAAAAGAAAGAAGACAGATAAATGGGAAACACTCAGTAATCCTTCATTGTGTAAAAACCCATTCAGCCGAGGCGGTCTGAAGCTGGCCCGAATGGTTCCAGTAAACCAGAAACAGAAGAGGACCAGGTGATCCCAGGATCTGGTTGCATGGATGTAACATCTGGTCCCAACATTTCTTCCAAGTCTCGTTGTATGTCCTTGTGACTTGTAGCCTGTCCTTGTGACTTGTAGCCTCAGACCTCTCCTGTTTCTCATTAAATCCCATCCATTCATCATGTTCTTCAAGCTGAAATTCCATATCTCGCTCAGACACAGACAGATCTGAGTCATTTTTGATGTCCATGGCATCACTGGGCTGCAGAGATGGAGAGCTCTGCCGGCCAAGGGGTTCTGCAAACTCGAAAGAATGATCATAGACAGGGTGATGGTCTTCATCCTCAAATCCATGGTTGACGTCGATGTGAGAATGTGAATATTCACATTCAGAGGATGCCAGGTCATTGACGAGCGCATAGTGCCAGTGTCTTGCTCTTTGAGAGTAGCTTACCACACAGTACGTTGCGGGGGTAGTACTTCCTCTTCTCAGCCTTCTTGCGGGCAGTCTTGCATTTTTTTTTGCTTTCATGGAAAAGAAGCTTGAAATCACATGACCACATCCGCTTTCGAAATTACAATGAGCTGGACGAAGCTGCTCACAAACTTCAGGAGCGATATGTGGTCAGACCACCTTCAAATCAGAGAGCATTGTGGATATCAGCCATACAGAAAATATCCCATGGAACGACAGCAGTCCTATATTCATGTGCGGCTTGTAAATGCCACCGATCGGAGATAGCACCAAAAAAGGTGTGCGAGGATTTAGTTGGAAAACCAGCTAACTGTTTCAGTAGCCCCAGCGCAAGGAAAGCACACTGGAGTGTCACCGATCTTGCCAAGGTGTTCCAGTGAGACAAGGAAAGCGGCGGGGAAGTCAATCGGAAGCAAGTACTTGATGGACAGAATTCTACGTGAATCATCATGACGTAGAAACGGGGAAGATTACTGATAATGTGAGCTGAAGGGAAGATTGTTAAGGATACAGTTGGCTCAAGGAAGGGGTATATCACACTCTAGCAGGCAGTAGCTTATTTTAGTGTTCTTGAGGGCCATTCAGATTTTCCAGGCCCTGAAATAGTCCTACTGGATAAAATTCAGGATCCCTCCGAGAGTGATTGCACATGCATAATTGATTACAATTAGAGAGCCAATCAACTAACCATCTTTCCAAACATAGAGACCGCGCAGCGGACAAGTTTTCTGTGCTATCTGCTAATCTGTTGCATAGTCTGGACTTGGTAATGCACTAAATAAATACTACTTGTCTAAATAATTGATTCATTGACACTGCTCCCTATTGACCTGCAGGGAAGAAAATTTTGGGGTGCAACCGGTCCACGGATACTTCAAAATAGTATGTTTACTGCACCCATGAAGACTTGCATCGGTGGGCTCATGGTGTGTGTGAATTGGATAAGAATGACCTAAAACAAGCAATGGAATTTGTTTCTCTGGTCTTCCGGATGTCCAGGTACCACCAATGAAACAATTACTTCCTTCCGATGTCATGAATCCAAGTCAAGGGCAACAGGACAGCTCTGGCTATTATTTTCCTACAGAAAATGTGCAATATCTGGGAAATAAGCTGGACAAAAAATGAGGCCCCAGTCCACAGTGACTAACAATGCATTGAGAAGTATTTGTAGACTCTCCGATGCATCCAACATTCAATTGATTACGAGCAATTGAAAGAAAAGTTTAGGAGGCATACCAGATCGGTCCCTGGACATCAAAACGTCACAGTGGGAGACAACAAGCATAGCTCAATGACCTGTTATGTAGTGGTCTTGTATTCGAATTCCTCGATTTATCCTTGTCCTCTTGGTTCTAAAAAGGAAGGTCCAGACATAACACATGAGCCCAAAATAAGACCAAAGTGTACACATTGAGGCGAGGCCCTCATGAGTCACACGAAAACAAGAAAGCAAAGTGATTAAATCTAGGTACGGTTGACAAACAGAAGGGAATTCAACAGGAACTGACGGACCCAAAAATATGTGCACACACAAATTATTGCACGTTAAATGCACAACATTACAGCTCTTTGCAGAATTTAGGGCACAACCAATTGGGATGTTTTCGATATAACAGCTGCCCTGCCCCCAGTTCTTGTCAGATCCATACGGGACATGGCACGATCGATTTGTGTTGCGCGCGCGCAACGAACCACGGTCTTCGATTTTTTGCTCAGCGCATAAATCAACTTTCGACCAGTTTCAGGGCTGTTCCACATCGGACAGGTCTCACCCAAGCAATAGTCACCCGAATGACATATGTTTTTTCTTCTGGGACACTTGGGTACATTACCTAGCACATAAGATCTCAGGATAACAAATCAGCTGAGCACAGTCAATTCAGTGTTCAACATAGGTGGGAGGCTTTCTCGCCCCATCAATAAGTTGAATGCCAGATGGGGAGTATGGTGAATTGAAAGTTTTAAAATATACAGTTAAATAGAGATACTATTCATGAATAGTATGTCTGAGAGTTGTGGTAATCGGAGCTGTATTATCTCAGTTACAGCCGTCTGATGTGGAACAGCCCCGAAACTGATCAACAGTCAACTTGTGCACTGAGAGACAAAGTGATATACATGGTTCGCTGCGGGCAGGCAGCGTGAATTTATCGCACCATGTCACGTGGAGATCCGACAAGAACTGGGGGCAGGGCGGCTGTTATACCGAAAATGTCCCAAAACAGAAAGAAATTGGTCGCACCCTGAGTTCTGCAAAGAGCTGTAAAAGGTACTGAAACACCCACGCAACATAGACATCATATCTGGTGTTTTCGGGTCTTCATGCAGAGCAAAATGTGCCGTAATAAGGAGTCTAAAAATAATTTTTTAGAACTCGTAACCCATTTTATTCGCATGGGTGAGGTTTATCGAGGGCTGGAGTGTCCGAGGGGGGTGCAAGGCGGGCCTCCAATTAGCATCCAGGGAGTTTGTATTTGACCCAGAATAGAGTTTGAAGATTCAGTCCCACAGCAACAGCGAGAGTGGCGATTGAATTGAGGGTAAGTGTCCTCCCAGGAGCCTAAGCAGCGTCAGAAACAGAAGTTTAGCTGATGGTGCCTCTTCCTTATATCTCTAAAATCTGCTGGAGACCATGTGGCCCAGCAAAGCTCCAACAACTACGCTGAACTGTGCACTGTCACACCGGGCAAAGACTGACACATATGAAAACCACATGTGTTAAACACATGTGGTTCGCACCTGGTAAGTCAGCTGACAAAGGGTAAATAATGCACCTTTAGTAGACAAAGGCAAGACAATGGTAAGACAAACACTGGTTGAACATTTCAAGTTTTTTGGTGAAAAAATTGGTGGATTTTTTTTTTTGAATTTTACAGACATTTTTTTGCCAAAAAAGGAGGTGAAAAACTTAAAACATTTTCAGCACTTTTTCATTTTATTTCAGATTTCTCACCTCAAAGTCAAAAAGTACTGAAAAAGTTTTAAATTTTTCACATACTTTTTCAGTGAAAATTTTCTGCAAGATGTAAAACATTTTTCACCAATATTTTCACCAAAAAACTTGAAATTCTCAACCAGTGAAAGGGCAGGCAAAATTCTGGGGGTGGGGGAAATATCATTTAACAACATAGACGAAGGAATAGGATAGCGTTTCAGGGACTCATAAATATGATTTCCACGGTAGGATTCGGAGTTGAATTATGGCGGGCTGGGATGAACGCATGGGAGAGTTGAACACATAGTATTACCTCACGCTGCTGTAGCGATGCACAGAGTTGTAGTCATGTAGTGTAGAGGAACTGCATGGGCGGGCTGGGGCTGGACGCGAGCGCGGGAGGATCTGCCAAACAGTAAGTATTCATAGCGATGTTGCTGCAGCAAGCACAGCACTGGTACCCGAGAGACTGCCACTATGTGTGGCGATGTGTGCGGCAGTTCAGGTGTGACACAGCGGCAGTGTGACATATTGCCGCATTATTGCCGCATGCAGCGGCAGTTTCAATTTTTGCACATAAAAAACCTATCAAAGCATACACAATCAGCTGACTGGAGGACTCGGAAGGAATCAAAAGATTTAATATTAACGAGAACACATGAGTCGGCGTGAAAGCTCAAAAAATTTGTCAGGATAGAGAATACTTTCGCGCACATTTGATTACCATTACAGCTGTTTCCGAATACCTTGAGACTCGTGAAAGATTTTTACACACACAAAGTTTTGATGGAATGCTAAGGATTGCTGGATTGGGTTCAGATCAGCTGGAATTTCAGGAAAGGCTATGCCTGCCAAATCAGTTCACCTCTCAAAAGGTCTTCCAAAATGTACACCACAGTCACTACGTTCCACAGCCTACTAAACTCAGGTCAAGCTAGGTCTGTCTAGCAACGTTGGCTTACCCAACAGATCATAATTAGTCGACTAGACGGATGAAACCGGATTCTGTGTTTAGCTGATGGCGGTCCAAGTTTGGCAACGATGGATCGGCTAGACAGACTCTGTCTGTCTCTGTTTACCCGAGTTTAGCTGAGTAGGACCCAGTTTCGACACCTAGCCAGACCTCCACTGACCTCCGCAGACCTCTTTGACATGTTTTTGGTGCAGATTATAAACCCTTAGTGAGCATTCCGCTGAGTCTGAAGTCACCGGTCGCTGTCGGAATCAAACTATTTTTGAAATATCAGCTTTAAGCTTTCATCGCCAAGTCTTGTGCATGCAGGACCATGTCTCCATGAGAGATTTGCCACTCGACTCTCGAGTCGTCGCCCCCACTTGAACAATTGAATAGCCTCCATCATGATTGAAGCCAATTATCCCCTTGGCAAAAGACAGATGGGAAATATCACCTCGAGAAACAGTTCCAGATTGACAGATTGAACTCACATACCCGTGTAGCAATTTGAGAATATCAGTGGCACCGCTGATACGATGGTACTCGGGGTGCGGTGGAACGATAACTATGAAGCCGAGATAAAGGTCTAAACCAATATAACCAACTAAACAATCAATCAAACAACAACTCCTCCTCTTTATGAGTAATGACAATCGCGGGTGTTCGGGGGTAAAGACCAAGTATTAGGTCAATAGATCGCTTACTGTTCAGAGAACAGGGGAGTGGGATAGACAAGGGTTGTGAAACCAAAGTCGAGCAATACGCGCTATGTTCGAGACTTCGTACAAGCGGTGGGTTCGTGGGTTTTTAAGGCAATAACGGCCAGTAGCCGGCGAGTTTATGTCAATTAAGACGGATTTGTTGGATTTCTCCAGGTTTGGGACACGATACACTCCTGCAGGACCGCAGTATATAACACAACACAGAACACAAATCACAGAACACAAAACACACACAATACGACCCGCAGTGCTGGACAGAGTTCACACAATTCACAATTCAGTCACACAGTCAATCACAGATACAATCCAATCCAATCCAATCGTTTGCCAAAGGTACAGTACTCGGTTCGAGATAACGGTCACTTGGGTCTTAGAGCTAAACGACAACTCCGAGCCACAACGCCGTTGCGTATGTGAACAAGGTAAACCGAGTGATGTCACTGCACCGTTGTGCGCGAAACCCCAAGGCAGTCTGCTCCAGAAGAGTCAAAGACTAATCCTAGCCACAGCACCGATGTGCCTGTGAACAAGATGAACCAAACGATGTTATGCACGCGAGTTGTGCACAAAACCGCCGGGCAGTCTGCTCTAGAAGAGTCAAAGACTAATCCTAGCCACAGCACCGATGTGCCTGTGAACAAGATGAACCAAATGATGTTATGCACGTGAGTTGTGCACAAAACCGTCGGGCAGTCTGCTCCAGAAGAGTCAAAGACTAATCCTAGCCACAGCACCGATGTGCCTGTGAACAAGATGAACCAAACGATGTTATGCACGCGAGTTGTGCACAAAACCGCCGGGCAGTCTGCTCCAGAACCTCTCTAAACTACGTGCTTTTATACTACTGGGTTCTCGACTTTACAACACATCTATTACTACACCTCGGAAAGCACTCCGTCCCGGCATGGAGCCGCGGGACGATCTTAGGGAATCCCCTGACTCCTATTGGCCACGCGCCGGCTCTATGAGTCAGAGCTCTCCTTGGTACTCGATCGGTTTGAGAGTTATTGGTTAATCGAACGGAAGCTTCCGAGCTGGCGTCTTCTTCGTCTAGTGCTCGTCCCGAGCGTCAGTCTTCATCGTCTATGATATGGCGACCTGTGGACACCTTCCCCGTGTCCGTAGCTAGTCTGGTTGTTGTGATAGACCAAAGTTCCACTTGTCTCGGTAAGTGCCGGTGCCATCGCGATTTGATGTTTAACCGGCACAGCTATTCTGATGCGTAGGCACGCTCGGCCGTCGGCAACTCACTTCGTCCGTGTCTATTTACAGAAGTCTCGCCCCATCCAAGGGTCTGGACCCATCATGTGACTTGTCGCGCTGTTCTCGATAAGAGACACAATGGTAAACAATCTCGAAGTCGGCCGCTTTGGAAGGCCCCAGTCGCCTGCACGCGATGTCATGTATTCCTTCCCATCTCCTTGATACTAGTCTAGCACTCAGCTCATCCGTACGCACACGGGTACTGATATAAGGTAGTTAGTCCTGTTCTCGGTAAGTCGTACTTTGGCCCCAAGTCGAGGTACCGCCATAGGATCATGCCAATAGAGAACCTAAGCTATGTGACTGTTAAGCTACTCGTTCGGAGCTCCCGATAGCTTCTTATAGAATAGAGAGAGCGTGCTTTATAAGTATAAAGACGCGAAACGCGAAAATACACCCGTGGTTTGTACACGGCTTATCACCGCAGTATGTGCCCATTATCCCCTCGACAAATGATAGATGAGAGATATCACATCGAGAACCAGTTCCAGACTGACAGATTGAATCTAGATCAAGACGTAGTGATTTAGGAATATCAGGGATTCGGGATTATGCCAGTGGTGGAGGTTGGCATGTTTATACGAGTACTAGTGCAGCTTGAGTGAAATTTGCATTCTAAACCAATATTACTTATCCCGTAGATGGGCAGATTGAACCTTGTTGATGCCACATGATGTGTGATCGCTCATGAAATGACAGCTAGAGGCAGCCACGAGTGTGAATGGAATGCCTGGCTGAGCCCTTCCCTCAAATCGTGGATACTTACCTCTGTGTAGGTGATGAGGTGTGACTAGACTGACCTAGATTGACCTAGACTGAACTAGACTGAACTAGACGGAGCTAACCACAGCTAGACCGAGCTAGAAAGAGCCAAACAGACCCTCACTACACAGCTAAACACAGACCTCTGTTGAGCTATGTCTAGACAGGCCTTACTCATGCTGAGTTTAGGAGGCTGCGACACGTAGCGAGTGCACTCCACCAGAAATCTCAGATTCAATTTTATTTGACCCACAACCCCTACAATTGAGGTCAGCATAATTATCTGCACAAAAATTCCAGCGAGAAGCGTCTGAGCTCGGCAGGACTCGGCTACGCCCGGGAACACCCAAAATGGCAATCCTTATCATTCCATCAAAAGTTGCACGGGCGAAACAAAATTGTCCTGTCTCAAGGTTTTCGGAAACAGCTGTAAACACCTAGGTTCTCTCCACTGGTTGAGCAATTCAAGTTTTTCACCAATATTTTGCCTGAAAAACTTCCTTCATTTTTTACGCTTTTTTCACTGAAAAAGTAGATGAACAATTCAAAAGATTTTCAGCACTTTGTTATTTCATTTCAAAATTTTCACCTTGAAGTTGAAAAGTCTTGAATAAGTTTTAAGTTTTTCGCCTATTTTTTCAATGAAAAATGTGGGAAAAATGAAGGAAGCTTTTCACTGAAAATATTGGTGAAATTTTTTGAAATGTTCAACCAGTGCTCTGTGCTTTATTCGAGCGGTCAAAGCAGGGATTTGCGAGAGTTGCGCCAACTTGAACCTTATTGTAGCACGTGAAGAGGGTTGTTAAATAGCAGCGACCCGGGTTATTGCCAACAAAGGGGATTGTTAAATATAGTTATCTGATATATTGTATGTACTTAAGTTGGTAAGTATGACGCTCAAAGTGCACTTTTATTCTTCCCGACATCTTTTTTTCAATGTTCCGGCACTTGCATCCTGAAATCAGCCCTTTGTGCGACACTTATATGAAACTCGGGACAATGAAAGTATTTGTCGGGCAAATAGAGTTTACCCGAGACTTTTATTGACTCAGATCAGATCTCCGACAATTTCATAGTTTCATTGAGTAAGCGAAATCTCTGACATTTTTTTGGAGTCAGATTCTTTCTCCTGCTTCTATGATCCAGAAGCTACAGAGAGCGTTAAACATTATACTAGAGCTCTAGATTGATCAACTTCGGGCCGCTAAACGACGTGAATGGCGCAGAAGTTGAAACGATGCTCAGGTTGCCTCAAATGGCAGGCACTCGTTGAACAGTGTACGGCCCAAATTTATCAAGGGGCTGCCTGCAGTCTGCTCCAGCTATTCAGACATCCACAAGTTTGGGGGCACGATTAGTCTCTTATAAACAGATGCTAAAACAATATTCACTCGTACCTCGCGATGTTGTAGGGCACGAGAGTCTTTTGTGCAGTATTTATGGGATCGGCACGGACCGCCAAATTCCAATCTCCGACCGGCTGTCATACCTTCTGTCAACGCCGTTCGGAAATCACCGACGGCAGCCAACGGGAGGAAGTGCCGGGGCGGGGAGCCCCCCGGCGCGCTCTTGTCTACATCGCCTCCGATCTGCAATGCGAGCAATGACTTGCAGAGGGATTAGTAAGGGAAAACGTTGGTGCTCTAGAAAGTGGCGGACAGTTCAAGTTGATCAATAAAGTGTTGCAAGTCCGGATCGGCGAATTTGAAGTGTCGCGAAATCACAACTCCCGCGACACTCACCCGAAGGATCTCGAAACTCACAAAAGTGTCGGAAAGGACTGAATTTTGGCACAAAAGTGTCGTAAAATTGAAAAACACACAAAAAAGTGTCGGATGATTAAAAGTGTACTTTGACCGTCATAGGCAAGTCACCCAAGATTTCTTTGATCTGAAGCTCGTCTCGTGAAATATGCCCACTAACTTTATGTAGTAGGTCCTGAAGCGCCCTAACGGTGCAGAGTCTCACCAAAGTATGCGGTGTGTTTTTCCGTGTGTGTTCGATTGACCCATCGGTCGAGTTGTTAAATTAGAGTAGGTAATCATTAATTCCTTCTGCCCTCCGGGCACCCCTGGTTCCCCTTGGAGACTTAGCTACATATCATTTACATTATTACTCAGAGCATGCATTTTATATCTGGTTAGAATGTCATTTTTCAATGCAGGCCATGAGAAAACACTGCACGTTCCAGGGGAACATGCACTCCTAAAAGTGAGAGATTACATAGATCAGTGTTGTTGAACTGAACTTTGACATTGTTGGGCCAGTCTCGAGTTACCACGGTCAAACATAACGCTATTTCTGAGGCGCCAGGGTCTCGGGAGTTACCGCACGATCGAAAAACATTTGCATCTGAGACGCCGGAAAAGGAAAGGGCCTAGACCGCGGTCTCGGGACTTACCGCCTGATCGAGAAAAATATTAGCGCTTTCCGAGGCGCCGGAAAGGGAAAGGGTCTAGACCGTGGTCTCGGGACTTACCGCCTGATCGAGAAAAGATTGGCGGGGAAAGGGTCTGGACCGCGGTTTCGGGCCTTACCGCACGATCGAGAAAAACATTAGCGGATAACGTGATATCTGACTTTGGGAATTTTTGGACGTAGACCTGGTCCCTACATGATGCTACATCGGTACCAGGAATCATCGCCACCCATCAGTCTATAGTCGAGTCAGTTAACTTGCATGAGCCAAATTGCTTGAGGTTCACTCAGGCTGTGCAAGTACTTGTGAGGGATTTCTCCACACCTGACTGGTCACTGGCCCGACCAGGAAATTACAAAAGAAGAATTTGGAATCCCTAGTTAGTGGGCTCTGCCTACGAAGCGCGGGAAGTCCCCGGTTCGATTCAATCTGGGCCACTGCCGAGAGTTCGATTCTGGCAGATGACATTCCTTTCCTAGTGTTCTACTTGCATGTCGCGGTTTCTTCAACTCCAATATCAGATCTCATCTTCGCCAATTTGGCATTCTTTCGTATGAATTTAAAGATTTGCTTAGCTATTAAAATTCTTCAGTGCTATGACAGCTTCGCAAATCTTGCTGTGAGTAAAGAATAGAAACAGTCGTTGGGGCATGTTGGGAGAGTTCCCTTGGTAGAGTGGTTGTGCTGTGCTCCATTGATATCCACCCTATGGTTCAAATCCGGGTCATGGTATCCTTTTAGTTTGAGCCCGAGAGGCTGTGCCTTCCTGGCCCCGGTCATATATCAAGTAGCCTATGTTCTCATTTTTCGGTTCCTGAAGGACACGGAAAAAGAACATAGGCAATTCAGTAAGACCCCGAGGGCACGGGCCTACTCGCTGCAGAAGCGCCTAATAAATATTGTTTTTCCTTCAATCAATCTCTGGGTTCCAGGCGCACTGAAGACCATGATGCCATTGTTAAAAAATATCGGAAGAAGTCAATAGATTGAAACATAAAAGAGGTACTATTCAGACAATCTATCTACTCGGCAATCTCATAGTCTTTTTTCTGCCTGTCTAAAGTGTCTTCTAGAACTTGAGAGGATGCCAGGCCCAAGGCACGGCAAAAGATATTGCACCGATGGCTGTCTATTGAATCTTTGATGCAGGCCACACCAAAATCCCCGACCCCGCTGTCCCTGATGCCTAGTCAGCTTTCTGACCTGTCGTCCAAAAGACAGAGACACACAGGCTCACAGTATGACTCATCGGGTCAAATAGCGTAAGAACACGCAAATTGCCAGGGGGAGCATGGAAGGAGCCTGAATAATTCTCGTCAAGTAATGATCAGTGAGATATACACTAAAATTTTCCTATCTTGAAGGTCGACCATCGCCATTTCGCAGGCTGTACACTTCATGATAAAGTGGGAAAATGGCAGCATCGTCAACGCCAATTTGTCGCTATCAACGGTTACCCCTAGAGTCCCACCGAACTTTCTCACAACACTGGATGACCGGAGGGGTTCCACTAGATATGTGGTGGGCTCCGTCGAGTCACTGTCACCAGATTTCTTGGTGACAGATATCAAGAATTCGTCTGAGACACATCAAATCTGGAAGATACAAACAGTAACATACAGCTGGAGTAGCATGCAATGTACAATGTACCTGCAGTCTCAGAAAAACTCCTGGCAACTGCGGTTGCTTTGTACTTTTCACTGAACATCGCCAGACGCTTGAGGCGGGATAAATCATTAGCCAATCCACCTTGGTTGTCGATCTCCGTAACCGGGTTATGTACATCGACGCTAGTGCCATTTCCGACATCAAAGAACTTCTTGGCAACGTAGACTTGTATGTCACCATCAATATACAGCTAGAATGATATTTACTCAGCTGGTGAAATACTCAAAACGTGAAGCACAGAACTTATATACATTCTTAGATTTTCCACGATCAGACACAGATAAGATGAGGGTGTTGATTTACATCTTGCCCGTCAGTTCAGCAGAAGGTGGCGTTAGGTGGGCGCCTTCCTCAGTGAGGATACACTCCATTTTGGTAAACTCAATATCGACAGTTGAAGGAGATGCAGGCTGGATACCGTGGCCCAGCACAGACAGATTGTTCGTCAAACGAACATTGGAATATAAAGCTATCGAGAACATCAGTCTCTGCAAGTTGTATAGATCGGTAAGGAAGTCTCACTTCCAGATGCAAAGCCTGTTCTCAGTCTTTTGCCGGTGACAGAAGCAGAATCTTCACCATGCCGGCGTTTGGAAGACAGCACAGTGCCTGATCCAGTCCCAGAATAGAGGGACATCATACGGGTGACTCTGGACTTGTACTAGAAGATATTAGTACACACGCAGATCACAAGAATATTTGCACCTTTGTTACTTCAGTGACACATTCCAGCTGCAACAAGGATCCTTTTGCAATCCCAAGCTTGTTTGGCCCGCAAACGTGAAACTTGTCAGGACGATTCAGATAGAAGTTGTATAGACCTTTGAGCGTGAGCGATTGGGCTTCAACCTCGAAGGAGATGTTGTTCTTGAAGCGCAAGGAGCAATCCTCACTTGAACAGATTAACCAGGCGGTACAAGACTCTGGAAGGAATTTGGCTTACACTTTAAGACTGATTGGATTATCCTGGTCCTTCGTCCAATCTACGTCGGCATGGACAACTGCACGTTCAAGAACAGCTGTCAAGGGCATCAATGACGATCCACAACAGACGAGGAGCAGAAATGAAAATTTGTACTTACGCAAAGGCGGTACGCGGAGGCGGAGCATCTTGCTTGTCTTCATTAATCCCAATCGAAGAAACCATGTCCAGGTAGTTTTCACAGGTACTGCCAAAATCTACCTGTACATCTAGCCTCTCCATCTAGGCCCAATCCGGGAATCACAATCAGTCACCCTGTGTCTGGACCGGTCCATCGGATCTTTCCGAAGTGCCAGCACATCATGTCTTTGGTATCGTCCCGCCCTTTCCCTCCTCCTCCCGCCACGCGCGCCCAGCTTCCCGTCGTCGTTGAAGCACCTTCTTTGAGCAGACAAGGGTTATAGAAGTTTTGTGATTGGATAAATACTATTTTGTAAAGAAACCCGGCTCCCGAGGTGTCCGATAATGGCAAGATGATTGAGCTCGTCGCCGTCGACGATGAGCAAAGACTCGTGTGCACGAAGCCCTCGCGATGAGCACAGGTTTGGTGTTTGGTTGATCCGAAGATTAATCCGGATCCCTGGAAAGTGACCATCTGTGACGAGCTACCTGACAGGATGTAGATGGAGAGAGATGGAGGGAGATGGGGATCCCGAACAGGGCCGTAGTGGGTCCGGAATTTTCATTCCCGATGACGTTGTTCCCCGGTAAGATTCTCGGTGTCTGTTCGAGTCCTTCAATATTCATCGTCTCTACAGCGCCGTTTTCTATTGGCTCTGGCCGCCTATCGTTCAAGAAGATTTGGATACATACCGCGCTTACTGGATCAATCACACCCTGTCAAAATCAAAGAACAAGAAGAATCCCAGTCGCTCCTGCCCTACCAACATGTTTTTGAACCCCGCATCGGCCAACGTGCTCGCGCAGGACTGCTCCATCCGGAGACCGTAGCTGAACTGAGAGAGGCATATGGTGGGCAGGAGGCTAGGGATCGTGCGTTCCGCTTTGTTACAGACGAGTTCAAGTTTAATGCGGACACAATACACGAGAAATTCGGGTGTCGGGCATAGATACAGGCTTCTAATGGTGGCTTATGCACATTAGATCATTTCATTGAACTCACAATGCTCCAATAAATGCTATCAGGTTGAGAGAACGACAGTAATTGACTGAGAAAAGGAATGTCATCTGCCGGAATCGAACTCTCGGCAGTGACCCAATTTAAATCGAACCGGGGACTTCTCGCGCTTCGTAGCTCTGCCTCAAAGCGCGCTACAATTGTTATTCAATCGAAAAACCAACCGAGAACTGCAGGCTTTGAAATTCGGCTGAGGCAAATAAAGTTCGGCCAAGGGTGTAAAGTTTTGTGAATCACGGAACATATGTCGGTTTTTTATTTTTCGACCCCTGCCTTGGACCAACCAACCACGTCATATTATGTAATGTCCGAATAAGGCAATTATCCGCATGATCGCTCGCGAGGACCGAGCGGAAGTCGTTCGCCGAAAGGTTTTGAAACCATTTAGACCGCTTTTGTTCTGGGATAAATATCCACCAGAGCTCTAGTCATTTATCTGAGCCGTAATGGAATTTACTGGTGTGCTATTTGGCCAAATGACCGAAAGATGAAAAACCATCCGCTCTGTTTACTTCGCGCCGCGACGACGTTTTGAAGGGCCAGCTGAATGCTCTACCAAACCCTTACAGGGCTCGCAGACCCAGCTCTTATCGACACTGCCCACCTCCAAGCACCGGAGATGATACTACACGGTGTTTTAGCGGGAAGACTACGAGAATTGGATGGTTGGATCCACTGCGAGAAGGATTCGTCGTGAAATTCACGATTATTATCGTGAATTTCAAGTTTCGTGATGTTTTGTCAGGATAGACACCATGAATTTCAAGCCGGGTTTCATGACGTTTTTTTGGAGATTTTGGCCAGCAAGACTTCTTGATGAATCATCGTGAAATTATGTCCTGAAATTGTGGCCTAAATCCCACAAGTCCGTTGCCGAGAGGATGATATCATAGCTCCACAAGCCCAAATAAAGGACCCACAAAGCCCCACCTCGTCTCTCTCTTCGTGCCACTACCACACCCACTGCCCACCTCCTCTCCACCGCTCTCCGACCTCTCCCCTACACCTCCCCGCTCGCTGGACCACCGCCGCCGCCGGCGACGACTCTCTTACGCTGCGAACGACGCACCT
This sequence comes from Mycena vulgaris, assembly GCA_029204335.1. NCBI lineage: Eukaryota > Fungi > Basidiomycota > Agaricomycetes > Agaricales > Mycenaceae > Mycena > Mycena vulgaris. The sequence continues at coordinate 21,910 of JARGYA010000776.1, read as the reverse complement.
GTGACCTCACCCTCCACCCGTGTCTCTCCCCCCGCAGGTCACCATACCCCGCCACTGCTGCGGCCGCTGTCGCCGCCTCTCCCAGCCTCTCCCATTGCGTATAGGCGTCGTTGTCCACTGGTTGAGTTCATCTTTTGGCATACGGGCTAATTACGGTGCCAGGTTTTTCGGGCTCGGGTGTCGATGGTTTCTGTGTTTGGTGCTGCTGCTGGAGTTGGTTGGATTCACTAGGTGATACATACTAGGTGCGCAGGGCCTCCCGCTCGTCTTTACAGTATACTGATCATTACGGCCGCGCTACAATACTGCGCAACCGACGTGGTTGTACCAACGGGACAGACTCCGCCACCGTATGATTGGACCAGTGTCTTGGAGAGCTGGGTGGAAGCCATGGCCCGTGGGTTGCTGCGTAGAAAGTAGTACTGTAATGTGTATTCGTAGTCAATTCATAATAATCTGTCATTTATTCATGCTGATTCGTCGTGAATTTGGCGGGGGCAGAGGCAGACATAGCCGCCCTGTCAGATTCAGCACAAAAGAATATGGTTTCACGATGATACATCATGAAAGGGTGCGTCGTGAATGTACCTATATCGGTCCGGAAGTTCAAAACATCCGTTCAGGACAATTCATCATGGAACCATGTTGAAGTATCAGGAAAGTCAACACAGACCATCATGAATTTCGTGACATCAACGTCATGAAATTGTCTTGAAATTCATGATGTTTTCTTCTCACAGTGCGGACATACCCATGCCAAGTACTATCCTCCGAGTCCGGGGTACCACCCTGTGGTTAATTGTCAGGTCAGTTCAGATGCTTCGGGTCCACCCACCTTTCCTCCCGGATTCAAAGTATAGGAACGTCGTCAGGATCGGCAAATTTTTCATTTGATTTTCAAATTATTTGTGCATGATATGCTAAAACCCCGACCGAATCGGGCGATTCAGGCCCCTGAGCGTCAGAGTATCTTAACCAAGGCTCACTGAGCACTATTTGAGAGTATTGGAGGTCGCATTTATCTCTCAGAACATTCTCCGGGCCTAAAAATATGGGGTACCAGAAAAAAAAATTCCAGCCTGACGGCCGAGCCAACCAACCGACACCTGGTCCGGCATTCACGGCCCGGCACACCCTTGAGTTCGGCCGAAGCAGCAGTTCGCGTGCCATGTTTGGACCACATCCCGATTTGATAGTGCTTGCCACCATCCAGCCATCCTCGATTCACTGGACCAATTCCCTGCCTTCACCGCTTACCCACCAGTCTAGGTGACGATATAGCCAGTTACCCACCCACGCTCCCCAGAGCAAATACTTCGGGACGCCAAGTTCCAAGCCGACATCCACCACTCTAACCTCGTGGCTGACAGCAGTGTTGCAGCAGCTGCTGAAGCGCATCTTCCTGAGAGAAAGCTCGGACTCTGGATTCACCGCACATCGTTTTCCCACCGCGTCCGATCATCACAAAGTCCGAATCTGAGTCAATGTCAGCCACTTTCAAGCTTAGGGGATATCCGCGTCTTGACCACATCCCCCACTTCCCTTTTGTTTATCATACACATTCCCTCACGCGCACGCTCATTTACCCAACGCTGGCATACCCGCCATGCCCACCATCGTCCATTCTGCTGCGCGCCCCACCCGGGGGTCCTCCGTCGAGCTCCACAAATTGCTCCTATGTCTAGGCGTGGTGGTCGCATTCGTCTTCACCTCGTTTGGGCTCGCTAAACTGTTCAGTTTGTTTTCGTGGAGACGAGCGAGGCGACTCGAGGTGCGTCTATCGACTGAAATCCATGGCCTGGCTAATTCGCGTCGCAGGTGACTGGGAGAAAAACGCCCAGTGAAACGCCAGCACCCACCCGCTCATTTCAGGTCCACTCCGTACACGGCCGCCTGTTCCCGGTTTTCACTGTTATCAATCCACCGGACGTATTCTTCCGGAAGGCATGCCCCCAAGACCTGCGCACCGGGGCGATCCAGTACACCAAGACGTCACCGCACCTATATCACATCAGTGCACCCCGATCGTACGCTATGCGCCACTGCCGCCAGGGCCCCCGCACTCGCCCTGGCCCCTCCCCGCTGCGCAATGTGATCAATGCTAACCCGCCCCGCAAGACGTTTACCAACCGCGGGCTTCACAAATCCGGGAAGTCGCTGAATCAACGCTACCCTGAGGAGGCTTCGTTTCAACGCACTAGGTCCATGTCTGCCCCTCTGTCGCGGGCGATGACAGACGCCGCGGTCTTCAAGAAAAGTATACGTGCCCGCGTAGCGGCCACTCAATGGCCGTCGGTAGATGATCTGCACCGCATTGCAGATGCTGTGGTCGGCGCACACCCAGACGCCCTTCCTTTACACGATCGCCCCGCCCCTGTCCGCCACCAGACATCCTTCCCCTGGGTCGCGTCCAGCGGCGCCAACTTCAAATTCGGCCTCGTTCGCGGCAAAAATGCGGCCTCCGCGTCTGGGCCCCCGCCGGAGATTCGGACGGCGTTCCGCGGATGGGGCGCCGTCGGTGGTACCCCGAAGATTGCCCTCAAGCCCGCGGACCCAGGCATCAAATCCAGGGCCACTAACATCCCCGCCAAGAAGATTCTTTCGAGTGGGTTCAAGGCCCAGGGTATCGTCCCGAAGATCCGCGGCGGCTTGAAGGAGAATGCCACCCCGGTATGAGCGTCAGTCTATGTCCCCTCCATCGTATCTCTGCTACTTGACTCGGCCTTGCTCCCTCTCTGTTTTACCTGCGCATCTGGTTGTCTTTTCAATATTGTTGGCAACGAAATAACTATAGCAGCATGTGTAAACGGTAACACTTCGTGCAGTATAAATCTCCATTTAACTCTCCTCACTACAACTACAACCAGAATCTTCAACCGAAATTTTCAACAGCCCTCTTCGTCTTCCCGCCTTGCCCACGGCCTTGATCCGCGACCACGATCGCGTGAGACTGAATGGGCGGCAGTTCTGATTCATCTCCCGCCATACCGACCTGTATCCATGATCCGTGACCACTCACGCGAGACCGAATTCGCGCAACATTTTTGGATTAACTGGACCCAGGCTCTTCTCTTCCTACCCACCCACGGACTACTCCTGGCTGAAACACTTGCTTCTTATCGGTGCCCTAAATATATGACAGGTAGCCCCATATTCGGCTGCGCATCTCAAGGGAGATGCAGTATCTGTATCACACGGAAGCCGCGTGAAAAAATGTGGAGTCAATAGAGATAAGGGCGTATAAATATCGCTCCGGCATTTTACCGTGTTGGTCCCGTGGGAAGCCTAAACGGAGTGGACGTCGTGGATGCCGACTTCTTTCCAACATCGCGACATCGCGACATACTGCGCGCCCCCTTGACCGAATCGCCGAGTGAGTCGTTCGCCTCAACAGTACAAATTTCCTGCCCTGCAGGTCAGAAAAAGATGAGAAAGTGCATCGCTGCCAGTGGGTCAGCTATGTATATCTCCAGGATTTACACGCGCGCGCCGTGTCTTTCGGTTGAGGTCATCTGTAAATCCAGTTCATGGTGATTCGGGGGGGAAGGCGCCTAGGCCCTAGGACGCATCTACAAGTTTCGAGCCATCCTTGTAGCACAGGCGAAGCGCAGGATCATTCTCCCATCCTACACCGCTGCCCTGGACCTGTTCGAGCTTGGCGCGAGACTGATTTTCACACGGAAGGCAGCCATCGGGGTAGTCCAGGGGTCATCGTCTCAGCTCCATCGCGCTGAATTCAACTGTTGGAATGGCTATGTAGCAGTGTGCGTCGGATCTCGCGTTAGTTAAGTTCTCAGCGGAGGAACAATTGTCCCCGAGTTATCATCGCCCAAGTTAGAGCGAAGATTGATATCTTGTCGTGAAATTCTGCCAATCCTGTGCCTTCCCGTCCTTGACCAGAATAGCAGCCTTTTAGAAGCGATCTAGGCAGTGCCTGACAGCTACAGGTGCCATCCATAATCTCGCTTCATACCACGATTTCCATTGATTTCCACCAGTCCCGACGGCGCTCATTGTCCGACATGTCAATTTTTAACAATAGGGTGAATCCCCTGCGAAGCTTTGGATCAGATCACCCCCTGCTGGGTTCAAAAATCGGGGCCGTGGCGTAGTTCGGCACCAGTGCCGGCGCTGCCGGTCCATCAAAGAGAGACAAGCTTGACCACATGGCCCACACGCGAACCTCGCTTGAACGCCATTCGAATCATTCCTGCCAGTCCCCTGCTGTACCTTATCTCTCCAAGCTCGCGTATCACGATGCACCGCCGCCGGCCGCTACAACGTGGATCGTTCGCTTGGGTTACTTCGGTTTCGCAGTCTAGTGGCTCTCGGTGTATGCATCTGTCGAACCGTATTGGATGGTCCTAGATAGCTACACTGCTTGCATTCCCTTCGATGCTAACTCCGTCCTCGGGACTCTCTCAGCCATCTTTCTGGAATTCTTGGCATATCATTTCATAACCCCACCGTGGCGCGTGGTACACAGCCGAACAATTGATTTTCTGACAGGCAAGAAAGCTAAAATTGGAACTGGTGTATTGCGTCTAATGTCGGATTACTCTGGGAGGTTTCTCTTCTGCGAAGCCAACGTCCGGTGCCAACATCTCTATCCATCCTGCGCAGAATGCCACTAACAGCCCATGGAACCTTCGCAGTGCGTACCTTGGAGTCTCCCTGGTCAGTCATGACACAGCCCTGACTGACGTGACAACGCTCCGAGACCGGAGATGGCCATAACGTTATTATCAATTATACTTGTCGCTAATTGTGTCGCTGGGAATGCTCGGGCGCGCCATTTGGGGTGCCAGTCAAAGCGGCTGGGATAGTATACGTGTATCCTGTGGCTATGGAGATCCCGTCCTGTTCTGTTCACGAAGTTGCTCCGTCAACAGAGAAGCAGCCGTCTAGGAATCAGATTTCCCCGAGACAGTAACCGGGGTATTCGGAAGTATTTCTGGGATTTCTCACGTCAAATCGGTCCTTAGCTCCACGCGGTCTTCCTGCCAGGTCGAGAACTATATTACGGCGACCTGATAACCCCTCACCTTTCCTTGGCCCCACTCAAGTTATCGCCTCATCCACTTGGACTGACCGGCTATGGAGAAAGACCCTCAACTCGTAGACAAGGGCTCGTCCCACTCGTCGCTCGACGAGAAGGGTGCCGTGGGTCTCGCGGACATCGTGAGTGCCCTCATTTCCTTGAACTCGTATCTGACGCTGGGCCCCAGGATGTGCTCGGCGCTGAAATGCAGGCCGTTCCGGAGCACCTCCTCGAGGCGGCGGAACACGCTCAAACGATGTCGGCCGAGGAAATCGACGAAACCATCCACAGAATTGTGGAAGAGGTGTGTGCGACATCGTCTTTGGGTTCATTCAATGACCGTTGCCCTTGATAGCATGGAGACGACCCGGTTAGTCTGTCCTTTTCACAATGTGTCCCAGTCTAAGCCTGGTTGCTTAGAACTTCCCACCCGCTGTCCTGGCTGCTGCAAAGTAGGTCCACTATATTCTCCTCTGATTCGGCGCCTGAGCTCTTGCCGCACAGTCGCTACCTTTACGACGAAGATTTGAAACAAAACCCGACCGAGTTCCAGCACATCTACGAGGAACTCAAAGTTGAGGCGGCGCTCATTGTCATCGTAAGCGATTCTTCCGTCGTCGGCGGGACAGTAGGTAACGAACCTTCCCACAGAACTCCCCTTACGCCGAGGTTCGCGCCGTCGTAGACAATCACGATGACCCGAGCATCTCCGGGGCCACTTTCCGGACCATAGTCATTGGCACCATCTTCGTCGGTGCAGGGTCTGTTCCTGTCCTCCGTGATTTCTCCACGCGCATCCTAACCTTGTGACCAGTGGCTTTATCAACCAGTTTTTCAGCATCCGGTGAGAATTGAATTACCGTGGTCCGCCTATTCTTACATGGGACGAACGCAAGGTTCCCGGCCATCCTCGTCTACCCAAACGTTGCACAGGTCCTCGCGTTCCCGGCCGCCAAGTTGATGGAGCTCCTCCCCACGACACAGTTTACGACATTCGGTTACACCTGGAGCCTCAACCCGTGCGTGAATTCTATTCGTCGCTGTTTATATCCATTGATAGACCCAGCGGGAAATTTAACCCCAAGGAGCACATGCTTATTACGGTAAGGGCATGCGTGGAGCCGATGTCGCCACAGCCTAACGCAGCATGGACAGATCATGGCTAACGTCGGATTCAACACGCCTTATACGTAAGTCCATCGCATCTAGCGGAGCGATTCGTGTTTGCTAATATGTGCGCACAGGAACAATGTAATGTCATTCATATTCTCTTCCTGTTCTTTAATTTAACCATGGAACAGATCATTTGGGTCCAATACCTGGTGAGTTCTTGGTTCCTTTGCTAGGTAATTCATGCTCATATCCGTCCAGCCTCTGTACTTCAACCAGGTCAGAACTTGTGATTTGTCCGCGATGCGTTATACGTTCTCACACCTGTCTAGTCTTGGGCAACAGGCTTCGGATACCAGAGTACGTCTTCCTGAAATAGCATCTGTTTTTTTTTCACATGACCGCCTTCCCAGTCATGGTTGCATTATCCACGAATTTCATCGGCTACGGCCTGGCCGGTCTCACGCGTCGTTTCCTGGTCTACCCTGCACATGCTATTTGGTACGCAACATAATCTCAACTGCTGCAATTAATTAATGTGTAACCAGGCCGACCAATCTCGCTGTACGCAACTTGCCCAATTCTTGAATGCACTTCTAACCTCCAGATGAAAGATGATTGCTTTGAACGTTTGTCATTCACTTTTCGTCTGAGACCCCATCCTGATCCTGTCGGAACAGAGAGCTTTCCATGCGGAGAAGGCGACCGTCGCAAACGGATGGACAATGTCCAAGGTGAGCAGCCATGGATTATGATTATATATTGCGGTTCCTGATCACGTCCCGCAGATGCGCTGGTTCTTGTACTGCTTCTCCGGCATGTTTGTCTACTTCTGGTTCCCAGAGTACGTCCCCGGACCCACGAATATATTTCCCCGTGACTAATTCTTCCCCAAAACAGCTTCATCTTCCAGGCGAGTAGAATCTCTTCGCCGATTCTGCGGAGGACTGACCAAATCAACAGGCCCTATCCTACTTCAATTGGATGACTTGGGTACGCCGTCTGTTTGCCCGTGTTTCTAAATACTAAACTCTTTTACTTTATATAGGCTGCTCCGAACAATGGTTCGTGGACTCTGGACACGCACACAACAGCAACTGATGTCACCACCCAGTCAACTTGGCTGCGATTACCGGAAGTGTCAGTGGATTGGGCTTCAACCCAATCCCCACTTTCGACTGGAATCAATTCACCCCTATCGTGGACCCCTTGATTTATCCCTTCTTCGTACGTTGAATGGAAGGTTTTGATGGAAAATATTGACACCTTTGCCATTCACAGAGTACATTCAACGTAAGTTGACCGTTTCAGGCAGCGCTTCATTTTATTAACGCCATCCCAGACATTCTTGGGCGCCATCATAACTTTCCCGATCATCGTGGCGCTGTGGTACAGCAACACTTGGTTCACCGGTTATCTGCCGATCAACTCCAATGTACGAGGTCCTCTTGGCGTCGTTTCTGACAAAGACTCATCCATTCAGCGCGTTTTTGACAACACTGGAGGCCCTTTCAACGTGTCAAACGCCGTGGGCAGCAACACATTGTTCGATCAGACACTGTACGAAAATTACTCACCTGCCTAGTACGTACGCTATCAGCCGGTTTCGGATATCTGTCTAATCTCTTGAAAGCTTGGCTGCCGGAAACATCGTTGTTTACGGTGCCTTCTGTACGTCCTTTGTATTGTTTTCCTCGAAGGAGACATTCTCATCTCCGTACCCCTCGCAGTCGCGGTTTACACGGCAACTCTCACCCACGCGATTCTGTACCATCGTCACGAAATCACTCATGGATTCAAGAGCATTTTCAGCGGAAGGAAGACGTCCGAAGTCCACAAGGATATTCACGTGCGCTTGATGATGGCATACAAGGAGGTCCCTGAATGGCAATACCTGATGTAAGTTTCTTCTTGGGCTTGCATTCTCAGCGCAACTCATCCCCGCTGCAGTGTTCTGGTCATCGCCATCGGTATCGGGGCAGCAGGCGTCGGTGTCTATCCTACAGAAACATCTCCAGCTGTGGTCCTTTACGGAGGTAAATACATGAATCTTGTGTCGTTCCCATCCATTGACATCTTCTTTCAGTCTTCCTTGCCATCATTTTCGTCATTCCAGTTGGGATCATCCTGGTATCTAGCCCTGGTTTCGATATCCTGCTGCGAGTCTAATGCATTTACCAGGCGATCACCAACGTCCAAATTACTCTCAACGTCCTTGCAGAGTTGTTTGGTGAGTAGCGGGAATACTTCGGCCTGATGTTTTCCTAATTTATTCTAGGTGGTCTCTGGTTCCCGGGGAATGCCGTCGCGATGAACTACTTTAAGGTGGGTATCCCGTTGAGTTTCGAGACCTATCATCTCATATGCTACTCCGTTGACAGTCGTACGGATACGTGACCACTGCTCACACGTTGAATTTCGCCCAAGATCTCAAGTTGGCGCACTACATGCACATTGCCCCTGTGCACACTTTCTGGGCCCAAATTTATGCCACGATAGTGTCCTCCTTCATCTGCACTGCGATCCTCAACTTCCAGATGACCAAGATTGACGGCGTCTGCACGGCAGACCAAGTTGATCACTTCAGTTGCCCCGGGTACGTACATTCCTTTTCTGGCCATCATGTGCTTTTACTGACCGTTAACCCAGAATAAATGTACATATTTTCATTCCCTGACCATCCTAGACGTTTACTGACCGTGTGATCAATACAGACCTTCTTCACGGCTAGGTACGTGCTCTACACTGTTCTGTACTGTTCCTAGCTCATTTTCGACCCCTACAGTGTGCTCTGGGTAATTCTTTCTCCGTTCTTTGTCGATGTTTGTTTCGTGTTGAACTGATCCTCTAGGGAACTCTCGGCCCTAAACGCATGTTCGGTGCTGGTGGCATATACAACGGCCTGCTTCATTGTTTCTGGATTGGCGCGGTCCTTCCAATTCCATTCTTCCTTTTGCGCAAGAGAGTCAAGATCTTCGAATACATCCATCTCCCCGTGCTCCTGACCGGTGGATTGGGCTGGGCGCCATACAACCTCGCCAACATTTGGCCAGCTGTGCCCGTTGCCTACGTCTTCAATGTGTACATCAAGAAACGCTATGTCGCGTGGTGGAGCAAGTACAACTAGTCAGCCCCTTCCTATTTTTTTTGGAATACTCCTGAGTCCTGACTATGAACAGCATCACCACCACGGCCTTCTCCTCGGCGATTGCCATTTCTGCTGTTGTGATATTCTTCGCAGTCGAGTGGCCCAACGTCGAGATCATCTGGAGTGGCAACACCAGGCCATTCGACGGTTGCGACGGAAATGGGTGCACTCGCTTGACCGTTCCGGACGGGGGCTTCTTTGGTCCAGTGAGTGTCCCTCTACCCGCATGTTCCGCGCGCATACTCATCAAATTCTTCAGGGTCCCGGCGAGTTCCATTAGGGCATGTGATGTCTTCATGTACAGTTGATACGCGGGTTTATTGCATGACTACTCCTCGATTGTAAAATTAATTAACGCGACACCTTTCTTCCTTTGCTTCCTACGCGTTTGCGATCCCGCAATGAGTACGGCTCAAATCAGCAGAGTAAATTCCCGAAATTCATAGACACAGTGCTCCAGGTGTGCGGTCAAAATGGCTTGCTCCGCTTTTTGCACTGGCGATTGAAATTGCCTCTTGAACGGGCCTAAGTATCAGGGTTTCGGGCAAGTCTCGCATATATAATATTCTGAGGCGAATGGATGTATTACATGCGAACCAGAATGCGCAGGATAAAACGTTTTACGGTGCCTCGATGGGAAACCGGGCATGCTTTGCAAAGTACCGGTGCAGATCGAAACGTGTTTGGCCGCGCATGAATCCGAAATCGGAGTATGTGAACAAGATTATCCATAGGCACTTCATGCGCCGTGCTACGCGGGAATGTACGGCGGAGGCGGTGCGCCAGAGACTTGCGCCTCGAGCTGTGCGAGACGCGCCTCCAACTGCCGTTCCCTCGCGGTCGGACCCGAAGCCGACGGTGTGCTGGCAGATTCCGTCCTATCGTCTCGCTGGTTCTCCTGCGACGCATTGCGCGCGAGGGAGACCGCGGGCAGGCCGGGGTTGTTCCACGCCACATCAACTATAAATTGAATGCTCAGTCCGGCGCCTGGGGGACGAGGAGGGAACATACACGTCTTTTCGGACGGCGATTCACTCGTAGAGGGCGTCGTGGTGCCTTGGGCCTCGGCGTCGGTGGCGAAGGGCTGGATGATATAATTTCCGCGAATACGGGTGACGCGGGGGACCGCGTCCGGTGCCGCCGCAACCGCAGCCGCAGCCGCGCGCTGGCGCTGTCGCCTCCGGCGGCACAGGAAGAAGATAATAGTAGCGAGGACGCCGAGAACGAGGGCCCCGATAATGGCCCCGACAATGGCGCCCACGTTGGGTTTAGATGACGCGCCGAGGGTGGATGGGGATTGGCTGGAGCCGTCGGTGCCGTTGGTACCGTTGGTACCGTTCGTGCCACTACCGTAGCGACTCGATGAGCAGGAGTCAGTCAGTGATAGTGAGTTCACTCACTTGGTAGTTGAACTGCGCATGGCTTCAGAAAGGGATTTAAACAGGGATGGGGCAACTCACGAGGAAGAGGTACTACTTTCCGGCAGAAAAAACGAGTTTGAGATGCGGTTGGCCCTACGAGAATGAACACGTACGTTGTTTGGGAGGAGGAGGAGGCTCTGCGGTTACGGTGTCAGCGGCGGCAACGCAGAGCAGAGTAAATGATACTTACAAGGTCTTGCTAAATGTGGTATGCATATTGAGCCAGGAAATGAACGGGATAAAAGGACGAGCGCACCTTCCACTTCCACTCGTGCTGGAACGGGATTGGATAAGCATAGCGATGAACTGCCTTTCACAGATTACTCACGATGATGATGCAGGAGACCTATTATCGGTGGTGAGTAGCTAAACCAATACAGATGAGTAAACGCCTCACGATGATTTGGATTTCACGCCGCTGCGGAAAACGTCAGCACCAATCTGCTAAGCTGATCAGAGCCTTACCTGGATGCGCCACTGACGTAGAATATAGAGGTTATTTCATGGCTCAATGATCATGAATATGGCGCGACTCACGATGAGGTACTATTTCTGCGGCGTGGGTCAGATGGATGAGGAAAAAATGAAGTTATCGTTTGACGTACCCTGAGCCGTCGCTGCAAATGAATTCATCGGTTACAGTCGCGGATGGGGAAGTACTATAGCGCACCTGTTAGTGGTGGTAGAACCGCTGCGCACCGTCAGCCTATATCATGAGGAGAACTGAAAGGGACATACGTTCCGGTCGAGGAGGTAGTAGTAGTGGAACCCGAGTTCGCGTTCGCGCTTCCGTCGGCATTTGAGCTCGAGCCTGTGTTGGAGCTCGAGCCCGTCCCGGTAGTCGAGCCCGTGCCAGTAGTCGAGCCCGTGCCAGTGGTCGAGCCCGTGCCAGTGGTCGAGCCTGTGCCAGTGGTCGAGCCTGTGCCAGTGGTCGAGCCCGTGCCAGTGGTCGAACCCGTGCCAGTGGTTGAGCCAGTGCCGGTGGTCGAACCCGTGCCGGTGTCCGCGGTTCCGCTGGTAACGAAGGCGTAGTCGAACAGCGCCTCTTGTACATTGATTCCGTTTGCAGCGATCGTAGGATTCGTCTGGAGAACCCAGTTGACGGTGTGAGTTTGGTCCGCCGCGAGCCCTGAGGCGGAGAAGAAGAGCGCGTCGTAAGCAAAGCGTTCCGAGCCAGTGTAGTGATGGGTGGATGTCGTGCCCTCGAGTGTGAATACGATATTGGCCTGGGATCTGTCATTGTCGATTCCGTAGATTTCCACGGCGGAGCCTGACGATAGCGCATGGAAAACGTCAGCTTCTGCGGCGGTCGTGATTCCAATGAATTGACCTTGGAAAGTGAATGATCCCGTCGTACTATCTGGCGACCCCGCCCTGTAATTCCCGTCGTGCCATGTTCCTTCGTATACTGAGGATGGTTCGGGCTTGGCCCCGCAGCCATCACACGGCGAGGAGGGGGTTATCACATTCCACTTGTCGGAGAAGCTGAAGCTCGAGGCGCTGTCATCGACTTTGGTCCGCGTAATGGCGCCGTTCACATAGGACGCGAGCAGGAGGATGAGGAGTGTTACAAGCGATTGTGGGCTAAAAAACGAGTGTGGTAGCCACATGAGAGGGCGGAGGAGGCGTGCGTGGTAAGTATCAGAGAAAGCTCGGGCCCTGAAGCGGCGGCCAAGCCGAAACTGCCACACGAAGCAGAAACAGATCATGATACGGATCAAATACGGATCCCCATGCGACGTATGCTCCCATGTCGTCATCAAACCCTTCACACTTCCCAGTGCATGGCGAGTTACAAGGCCATGCCTGCGGAATTAATAGGTCATTGAAGTCCGCCAAAGATAAGGGAACACACAGAACAGCAGGTGGTCGCAATTCATTTAATTTCATTGGGGAAACATGTGGGCTCGTTGACAGATGATCTTTGCGTCGTGATCAAGTCGTGATGGTTCTTTTCTATTGCTCTATTGCTCTTCCCGCGGTTCTGGTGTCATGTGTGGAGCCGAACCCAGGCCACAGTGGGCCTGGCCAGGCTGGATTCGGCTGGCTCAATATCAGCTGCTGATCATCCAAATGTTTTCTCAGACTCCTATTTTTCGGTCTCCACTCAGTTTTACCATGCTTTGAGCGCCTTGGAACTGCGAGAAGGAAAGGACAGAGGTCCTGAGATAATTCAAGGCGCCGTAGGCATGAAAAAACAGTAACCATGTCCCCAGAATCAATGAAAAGCACCCAAAATATAGATTCCCTTGCATTAACTTTTTATCCGCAACGGTTGCATACAAGTGGTCCATAAAGGCTATCTGTGTGCTTAGAGAGCACCGCAGGCCCCCCCAAAAGTTGAATAAATCCCTTTTCACAGCGACAGAGAAGGATGTGTTGGAAACAATTGATGTTTCAAAAAGCACATATATGCTATGAGGATCCAATCTGTCTGATTTTCTCTCCCTATTTTGTTGAGGATTGTATCCCTGGCTGGCCATGTGTTCCTCTGTAACTACCATATGTTGGACTCTGTCCTAAGATCTCGAGAACCTAACAGCCAATATTGAATTATTAATTCTGTTGAGGGCACCGGTGGAGTGAACATCTCCAGAAATATAGGATGAGAGTTAAAAAACTGTCAGGTACATCAAAGAGGTTGAAAGGACAGATGGAGGCACACAAGAGAAAATAAAAGTAGTGCTAAGAAAGCGCGGAACAAGGTACTCGAACCGGCGAACTCCGCAAAGAGGCCATCATCAAACATGGGCCTCTCCGCAATCTAACCATTCACAGAAATTTTCGGTCCATGACACCAGAGCCCTTCCCGCGCCTTCGCGCGTCCCCGCCGCTAATTGACGTCACAATGTCGCGGCAAGCAGGTTGGGCGCTGTTTGATCCTCGTTTGATCCCTCCAAACCCGCTAGGTGCCGTCGTGGCGGGCGGAAAAATGATGGTTAAGCAATGCTTTTAAAATCCTCAGGATTACTGAGCATGTTATTTCACCGTGTGTTTGGCCAAAGGTCTGGCCGCTATGATTAGACAATCTGCCTCGAATAGATAAAATCATAAAAGGTTCCCTGCCTTTGCCTCCGGAATGGCTATGGCTTTGAATGGGGGATAAACGACTTTCGGGCGTCATAAAGGGGGCGAGGTAATTTTTTGAAGCTAGGCTGGAGTCAGCAATGTATCTCAGGTTTGAGACAGGAGTTCCGATCCACACTTGCCTGCGCACTATACGCGTAGTCAGGCGGAGCCGGCAAGGGTCCCCAGCGGGAGGCAGGGGTCCGAAAGGGCCTGTCAAAGATATATCTCCACGCACGCCATATGAGCGGGAGGCCAGCCAAGTCGGGCAGGCGATTAGCGAGGATTTAACGATTGATCCGACATACCACGATTCCACGCCGCGGACGCGGCCTACACACAGCACATAGTTTTAGCTTTCGATTCCGCCAAATCAATAGATCTCGCCGCTGTTCGAACCATCCAAATGATAAAACGAAGGTACGGTACCTGCATCAGGAATCTAGGAACGGAAAATATCAATCAACTTGATTTCGCTTCACTGCGGTGGCTGCAAGAGAGACGAAGTCAGGGAAGGGTACTGTTGCGTACCTGTGAGTTGTACAAACCGGAACTCGAGCAACCTGCGGCCTGAGGCTTGAGACCACTCGATTTCTGTCGTGGTGGCAAAGGCCCAAAGGAGGAAAGGCGTGACAGTGACATCGACACAGCCTCGAAGTAACAGACCATGACAATTGTCCTCTTCCTCCTGCCACCTCCTCCTCTCTCACAGAGGCTGTTATGCATGTTATGCTCCACATACCTGAACTAACTGACCAGGTTATTGACCATCTACACGCGGACAGAGCCTCGCTTGACAATTGCGCCCTTGTCTCGCGCTCCTGGCTGCCCGCCTCACAGTACCACCTCTTCTTCGCGGTGGACATAAAGCACGACAAGACATGCCGCCGCCTTTGCGACATAATCACAGAGTCTCCCCACATCGGGAGCTACATCCGATATATCTATATTTATTTGACGCCAGACTCCCAAGCTTCTTCTCCCTGCTCGATCTGCGCGTCCCGGACCCGCGTCGGCTGAGCATCGTCAACTGCCCACACACGAAAGAACTCGTGCTTATTCAACATCTGCTCAGCGACCCGTTGCTCACCGACGTTCGTTTTTTCTCGGGCACGTCAGTCAGCCGCGCGCAACTCGATTATATCTGCCGGATCCGCGCATCCAATCTGAATAACTTGCTGCTGTACTCTGCCTCAGACACGCCTGCACCGGAGGACAGGGACTGGGTACCCTCCGCCACCCCCCTCGATGTCTCCGCACTGACTGTCAGTGGCGATGCGACGCTCGTTACCGCCACCCTCACGGACCCGAGCGGCCCCATAAACCTGCGCGCCATCAACGCGCTCACGTTCGACAGCGCCGATATCCCCTGCCTCCAGCGCATGCTCTCCATCTGCTCAGACATCGTCATCCTCGAGATCCTCGTCCCGTCCAGTAGGTACACGTACTCCCGCAATTTATCTGTGTTGAGCATCCCCCAGCCGCGCTCGTGTCCCACCTCCATATCGACGAGCGCACACTCCCCTCCGTGACTAACCTCCGTCTCTACGACATCGACGCCACCACCCTCCCTTCCGTGCTCCACCTCCTCTCACAGCTCGGCCCCAGCGCCGCGCTGCAGAGCCTCCGCCTCGGGGCACGTATCTCCGACGACAACGACAGCGACACGCCCCGCCCCTCGCCCTTTTCCCCGACCCCCGCGACCCGGGCCCTCTGGACCGACATCGACGCGGCGCTCTCCGCGCTGCGCGCCCTTGTCTCCGTCTCCTTCGACGAGCCCTCCGCGGGGGAGACACAGACGTTCTCCCCAGACACCTGCCTTCCCATCCTCGAGCGCCGTAAAATCCTGAACGCACCGCGCCGGGCGCGGTCGGGTCGGATTCATACTCAATAAATGCTCCAGCAATGACTGTTGCTCAGCGGCCCGGCCTAGACCTCAAGACAATCCCTGGTTATACAATCGTAATCGACGCCGCCGACACCTTCGTTTCCCCTACCCCAGCTCGCACAATGATAAGCGTCGGCGCGATGCCCTGGATTCGACGATCGGACTTCAAGAAACATAAATTAGAGAAGGCACACTCACGACGATCTGTCCCACGGCGGCGAAGAGCACCTAGACTGGCTTAGCATAGCTGATTTCAGTCGGTAGGGTATATAGTACACACCGGTGCAGCGACGGACCCGCGGACGAAGAACGCAAAGTGGATCGAGACGGCGATGGCGTAGAGCGCGCCGGATTCGAGGCTGTGTGTGCAGCGGGTTAGCTGGGGGAGTAGATGCGGGAGGCGATGTATATACATCGCGGACGTGGCGCTGATGTATTTGCGCTTCTGCTCGCCGCTGAGGTACGCACGGCGCTGGAAGGCCGCCCACACGACCTTGGACACTGCGAAGGTGGTGAGTCGCTGCTCGATCGATAAAATCGGCGCACCTGTCAGGAGTGTGACAGAGATGACCGTGCTGAGCGAGATGCTCTGGAATACGGTGATGTTCCTGGCGTAGCCGAAGGCTGCATGAGGGGTGTCCATCGCGTGAATCATGAAATTGATTGACTCGCACCTGTGGCGTTGACGAGGAGGATGAGCGGCGGGACGACGACGTAGGGGATGTCATCCCAGATTACATAGCATCTGTAGATCTGAATTCACGGACTGTAGCCTCCTCCCGAGAAATCGTGGTGTTGGGGACGCACCAGCAAGGCATCGGAGCAAATGCTGCACCGTCGACGAGGAAGTGTTGATTAACATTGACACAGTATGAACAAGGCACCGACGCACGAACTGGTCACATAGATGAGGAGCGACGCGGTGCGGATCTCTGCGCCGTTCATGCTGGACACGCCGGTCACCACCGCTGAGTTGAGGGTGAGGACGAAGAGTTGCGCGCTGGAGAGGAGGAAGAGGATGACCATCGCGCCGAGGAGGATGCCCTGACGCTCGAGCCGCCGGAGTCGCTGCAGGAGGATGAAGGCGCAGCGCGCGAAGAAGAGGCAATAGAGTCCTGCCCATATTAGCATTTGACCTAGAATGAAAGATGCTGAGGGGAGAGACGCACCATATAGTAATGCGGCGACCTGGAGAATTGGGGCTTGGGATCAGCGGGTGGACATATGGATGCAGGGCGGCGGGCGTACCTCTATTTCCAGAATGTTCACCAAGAGCACGGATGATGCTTCGTTCCTGTGGATTTGGGACGCTGCGGTCATTATGGGAGGGATTTGAATCTTGCACCGCGAAGAAGTGGCTAAAGAATGACTGGATTGACTATCATGACAAGAACAATGCAATATATATGTTCGGACACGGCGTGGCACGGCGAACGCGGGCACGGGCACGGTTGATTCATCGAGGCTGTGTTTTGTGATTGTCGGTCGTATGTCTATGGATAGCCGGATTTTGGTGCTACGTCCTGGCAGCTATTTGAAAATGCCGGGACGTTGAGTATAATCCACTGGGGCTTGCTACACGAAAGTCCGTTGGCTCAGTTGGTCTCTGTGCACCTGTTCGGGTTACGAATATCGTGGATTCGAGGTAGCCGACTGTTAGTCTGTTTTTGACAGTCGCTCTCCTCCGCTACCATCAGAGCATATTTCCAAGATTTAGATTGAACAATGTGTAATGAATTACTAACAGAATTTTATCCTTCCACACCGACAGTCCCTGCCAGCCCAAAGTATGGGCACAGTTTCCAACCCCCTCCTCTGCACTTGGCCCCTTCATTTTCAGTCTTTCCGTGACTCCTACAGACTACACAACTTCTGTTCGGCTCCTTCATCACAATTGTGTTGGTGTGCATACTGGCCGACGGCAGGAGAAAGTACCTCTGCAATATTGCTGCGGCTTGTGGACCCACTTGGAGGTATAATCTCTGGTCTCATGTCGAGTTGCGTGCCATTATATTCGGTATTGAGGAGTAACAAGCCATCACTCGGTAAGTCCTACCATCACTTGTTTCAAAGTGTGGTGCTCCGGTTTTCCATATATGTCCTTTAAATAGAGCGCTTGACGAGATATGATTCGTATTATAATGCAGTGATACCCATTCAATGAGGGGCGTCGTAACTCGAGTGATGGAAATTGCAAAATAAGTTCAAGTCGAATGATTTCGCAAGTTATGTAAATATAAAGATTAATCCAGGCGAAAGGAAATAAGTAATCCCTACGGCTTACAGGCTACGGTGGTGGGAAAATCCGAGGTCCCAATTGTATTCAGAATCACTGCGTACATATCGCGGACCCATGTGACCGCGACCGGGATCAGTGATCAGTGATGGTGAATCATGTGATGCGGTGATGCGCCATTTCTCCTTCCCTCTCCCACATGCCACCATCCCCCGACGAGTCGTGCCCGAAGTGCTCACTCAATCAGCGAGACTCAGTCGGAAGCCAAAATCAGATCTGTGGCACTCCTCCGCCTCGCTATCTATCATACATTCTTGCATCTCGCCGTTGTCGAGAGGAGTTTTTCGGTTCTCGGCTCCTTTCGAGATGCACCCAAGGTGCCTCGACGTCTGGGTGCGCTCCGGCGACCTTGACGACAAACTTTATGCGCTCCCAATCCGGCCGTATCGCTGACATCGGCTTCTCCAGTAGGCGCTTATGCTCAAAAATTGGGACCGATTCCTCCTTTACTCCTCCCGTCAATCTCCCGTATCAATTTTTCATTCCCCCCAACGAACAAGGATGCTCACTGGATGTTTTTCCTTTCCTATTCATCCTCGGCACTTCTCAGGGCAGCCTCATTCAGAACCAGGCGCTATCCACATGTATATCTTCGGAATCTACGATACCTTGCCCCATGCAAACAACCCTCGCCGTCCTCCTGGACTAGCCCCTCACGACTCCACGCTTGCCGGCAGATTCCTCACACCGAGGCGTTCGATAGATGCAGCCCGGAATATAACCCCCAGACGACATCGGCAAGCCTCGATTGATTTTATGCGACACGGCGCGACTCGTCCCGGGCTTTCTGGGGATAAAATTTACTCGAGAGTCCAGGGGCACTGATGGCCATGTGTATTTCGTGTATTGGCTGGGGCGCAAATTTCTACGTCATTCCTCGTTCTGGGAGTTTTTGGTTTCAGGGTGCTCGTTTTCATTAAATCCTCCCGTCTCAACATAGCTTGAGAATCACTGGCTGCCATCATCGATATTCGGTTTTCGTCACCTCTTCTCGCCCAACATCTCTCCGGCTTTTGCTTGGCAGACCTTCGACCGAGGATGATCAAGACATCATGTGATCGGGAGCTGCTCAACGCGATCCCCAAGCACGAGCAAATACAGGTTAACCGACCATCGTTTGTTGGGCGTTCATGGCGACAACAGCCCATGCACCACGGGAGTTTATTCTTCTACGTCGAGCTAAGATCCTGCAGCTTCAAATACCACGCCAATTCTAGCGCCCCGCATGGATCTTCGCTTCCAGAGCCTGTCAGTGGTCTGAAAATCTCCCAGGAGGCGGCGATAGCCATGATTATCTTGGATAAGTATCTGAGGCGGACGTCACCTCGGGAGGCCATATTTGTAATGGCTCAAGATTACCCGACCCTATATTCCTAAACTGTGGCGTTTCAGAGCCACGCTCCGCCTCCTCACACATGATGCCCGCTGTTCCCCGCCAAATTCGCCGCCCGGCGGCCACTTACTCACGAGCTGATAGCATATACCGAGTGATGCGCTTCAAGGCGCCTGTCCAACGTCAGCCAGCTCGTCGCGTCGGGCACGCACTTGCGTGTGGGGCAGTCAAACGCGCATAGCGTGCGCTTGTTGAGAGCTGACAAAGTCTCCGCCCGAATCGCATTGCCTCATCCCCGTGATGCTCGGTGCAATTCTACGCCCGCTCCTCATCGCGGTCGCATCAAACGTCACCGCGAATCGCAACCGAATGCAGGCATATTTCTGCGCCTTAAAGACCAGGGCTCCTGGGAACCTCTATTTTATTTCCCCCCTCGCCCTCATATCCCCACATCCTCCGGTCAATCGAGCTGCTCAGGGTGTATGTGATTTTTCAGGAGACCGCCACGCACCACAAACGCTTGATCGAGGTCTTACCGCCTCGAAACTCTACTGGTATCGGGAGAGAGGACCTCGTCAAGCCGCTTGTCGGTAGTGGTGGTCACTTGCATATGCGACAGATCCATGAGCTCTCAGCGACCGCAGGACCTTCTTCGGGCGAGCGGATCTCATATTCATCGACGATATCCTATCAAATCCTTTCGGCCCATCGAAGGAGTTTCGCCGCGGCACTGGGGCGCGAAATAATAGCCAAGGTGAGCCGTCCATAAGAGCTTCTTCCTGATTCTGACTGTCGGGCCCTTGCCTCGCCCGATTTCGAACATCACGCCGTGGGCAGCCGTGTGTAAGAGTACACGAGAAGAAAAGAAGGATTTAATTTCTCATCACAGTAAATGAAGAGGGTGCTTAAAATATCGGCTCCATACCCTAGTCCGGGTCTCGGTCTTCGGTCCGCCGCGAATGTAAGGGAATATGCCAGCCCTGTAGTAATATCTCGCAACCTTACAAGTGTGCGAGGTCAGTAGGGGATAAGGTAAAATCACCCCATGGGATTGCCTGGAACGTGGCGAAGGAGTGTATCGCTAAAGAAGGCGCGATTTCAATTATTTTAGTTCACCTTCTTTCCTCGTATTACTGCCATTTGCCTTAGTTCCGTGAAAGGCGAAAAAGTTTCGCGGCCTCACGTGATCGTCGGCAGACAATGCCGAAATTCAGAAGAAAAAAAATCCGTCCCATTTGGAATCGACGAAATTGTGAATGGTTCTAAGAGATTTTTTACCCCTACAACTCCAAGTTGGAATCCTTTCCCGAGTATCCCAGGTGCACGGCACCATCCAGCATCGTCCGCCGGCGATCACGTGTGCCCGTGAAACTTTTTCGCGTATTCACGGAATTAAGCAAACGGCAGTAACGTCGCGGAGACCGTGTTGGCGAGTTGGGTTGACTGCCGTTTAACTGACCGCGCCGGAGGGACGAACGGCCCGATCGACTTGTTCCGTTCTACGACTGGCGTAGCTGGGCGTAGCACATGGCGCTAATCAACCCACAGGTATACGGGGCACTCCTCACGCTGACGCCACTGTCAGTGTTTGAAAGTGTGCCTTTTTTCACGTGACGATTTTCTTCTTTTTTGAATCTACATTTTCTATACCGCAACAAGTAAACGAACTACGAAGATACGGTGTCCTCCAACATAGTAAACGACGCTGAAGAGCGAATAGGAGGTGGAGGTAATGTGGGGGGTAATCACCGGGGGTCGTAGTATAGTTGTGGAGAAGATGTGTGGAGAGGTGGTTCAGCAATAATGGGCTGGCGGAGAGAAGCAGATAGAAGAAGGGTATAACACTGTATGGTAAGGCGGTCAAGTAAACATATCGTACGGGGTCTACCTTTTTCAGCGTGCACCCTTTTTTGGATCATATACCGACACGCGGCAGTGCGACCCGCAAAGGAAGCCTCCATCCACAAGAAACGATTCGCGGCATCTGCATTTAGGAGCATGAGCAGGATCGAGGTCACTTGCCGGACCCCTGCCACAATCTCTCCCTGCACACTTCTGCAATCCATCCAGTGAATAGAGGTCGCGGACCATCACGTTCCCGAGAGCTGAGAGCTCAGATGCCCTCGTTGGGCCAGCGAAGCTCCTCGACCAGAGCCCGGTCGGGGCAGCTGCGGGTGACGGGACATGGTGCACCACGATGCATTGCCACGGCTTGTCCAGGTGGAACGGCGGCCGGTCGCATTCGAGCAGCGTGAAGTAGGAGCGTACCACGCCCAGATTTCCGTCTCGTGCTCCCAGAGCTGTATCGCAGTGACCTGCGCGTGAAGAACCAGGTTACCTCCGCGCAACAGGTTGACTCCACGTAGCTTCGAAGCACCCTCGAGTGCCTCATTGAGACTATCGCGGAGCCTCTGCGGGTCGGAGTAGACCAGTGGCTGTCTGTCTATGGAAGTAAACTTGTCGATAGGCAGACCAGTCAATCTGATTTGAAATTTCAATCAAATAAGTTACTAAAAAAGGCTATTGAGTAGCGAGCCCAGTTCTGGCTCAAATATTTGCATCAGATGTACCTGGCGACTCGGGTGCAGCCCGTGATTGTATCACCCC
>JARGYA010000775.1:0-47739 GCA_029204335.1 Mycena vulgaris | reverse complement strand
CTCGTATTATTGAACCAAATGTATCTTCACACCCTCTATCACCCAGCCAACTGAATAGCCCGAGTATCGACACTAGAGTGGCCATTATTTGAGCCCAGACCAACAAGATGACCTCAGAATCATGAAAGCCGATGTTTTGGGCGTGGCTTACGTCTTTGATCCCGTCCTCGGGCATCTCGGACATGTTCAAATGGGAGGATGGGTACATCATATCCATATTTGGGATATCCAGCATGTTCTCAACGTCCCAAATATTGGATCGGGAGCTACCGATCTCGTTCCTTCCCCGACTGCACGATTATCCCGTGTATACATCCCACGTCCGGGAGAAAGTCCCTCCTCCTAAATGCGTGTCATTTTTTGACCCACCGAGAAGTATCATTTTAAGTCTCACATTTGTTTGAGCGCCATGAGATTTGTTATCCGGGAGCATCAAGCGGACTGTGTCTATTTTTCTCCTAAGTACATTTGAATTGGGTCGGTACCATCACAGGCCATCATCTCTGCAAGTGATACCATCAGTTGTTCAAAGCGTGGTGCTCCGGCTTTCCATACCCGAGCCCGCCTAACGCCCGCCTTGACGACACGAGTTTTTGCGCAGGAGAGTCAACTCTGACCCAAGGATGCAAGATAAGCTGTCAGACGCTGTAAAGCGCTTGCGGTCCAAGGCCGCTGGGTGGGAGGAATCATGTGCGACTCATCGCTCTAGATGAACTCATGATGCCACTCCCACCCTACAGCCAGTATGTTCTCATCCGACGTTTCAGGGGGTTTACCCCGCATGTCCAGATGACGAATCCTCTCCGACCCCACATTTCGAAAGTCCCTTCATAGAATGACCCTCAGGCTCACAGTGGCATGTGCTGCCATACTCATCGCAGCGCCTTTCATGGCGCAAGCAACGCCAATCATCGACCTAGGCTATGCGAAATACCAAGGAGCAGTCGACGCGTCCACCAATATCACTACATTCTTGGGAATCCGATACGCTGCATCGCCAGTTGGTTCGTAAAACTTTCCTGTCTTTTAATCACCTGCGAAAAATCTGACCAAAGAGCAGATGAATTGCGCTTCAGAGGGCCCCAGCTACCCCCATATGTCGCCGGTGTCCAGCAGGCCACTGCACAGCCAAGCCAGTGCTTTCAAGCGTCGGCGGGAGCTTCCCCCACGAACCCGCTGAGAACCCGTGCGATTGAAGTCGGCACCGCGGAGGACTGCTTGTTCCTCAGGTTTATATGAAAATCTCTGAGCTTGCAATTGCGTTGTGCTGACCAGTATATTAGTGTTTCATATCCCAGCGACGCACAAGGAGTCCCGAGGGGCCTTCTTCCGACCATCGTCTTTATTCATGGTGGAGGGTCAGTCTTACATTTGTTCCACGAATCTATTTTCATTTTTTAACCTCGGTAGGTATATCGCTGGTGCAGCTAGTATGTACAGGGGAAGCGACCTCATTCATCAAAGCGACAGAGGTGTTGTGGCCGTTGTTATCCAATACCGTCTCGGTCTCTTCGGTGAGAGGAGCTCGCTGTCCTTATGCATCGTGTCTGATAGAAATATTCCAGGGTTTCTTTCTGGAGCAGAGGTTAAGAAGAACGGCGCGTTAAACGCCGGGCTGCGTAGGAGGATTACTCTCCACCTGAAGAGCCGTCTGACTTTATACCTCCAGTTGACCAGGATTTTGCCTTGCGATGGGTGAACAAACATGTGGATAACTTAACTACCTTTTTCTAAAATTGACCTAGACCTGACGGTGATGTTCCTAGATCTCCAAGTTCGGCGGAGATCCGACGAAAGTAACTATATGGGGTGAATCCGCAGGTACATATCACCGAAGATTCCCTTCGTCATTGTTTTCAAATCTGGGCCTGCAGGCGCTGGCTCTGTATTGCAGCACGTCGTCGCGAATAACGGGAAAACGCACCCTCAATTATTCAGAGCGGCAATTACGAGTTCAGCATTCTTGCCATCTCAGTACAACTACAATGACCGTATTCCCGAAGTAAGCTCCTTCTTTTTGTTCCAGAAATATTCTGATCTCGACCCCGTTACTATTCAGCGAAGTCGTAGCACAGACAAAGTAAGGAACCCGCTTCCGTTTGTTTAATGGTTTTCCCGCTAATGAATCCCGCAAAGCTGCACCGCGGCCGCAGACCTTATGGCCTGTCTGCGCGCAGCAGATGTGAGTGCTCTGGAGAATGCCAACATAAACATAAACGGCGCTGCATTTTTCGGGAGTTGGATGTTCGTCCCGGTAGTCGACGGCGAGTTCATCACGCAGCGTCTCCTACCTTGTCTTTGGCGCAAGGGAGAGTTAACGGAGCAGGTGTTTCAACCTCTGAGTGGGCCAAGTCGCTAATCATGCGTCTCGGCCACAGAAAGCCCTTCTCGCCGTAACAAATGCCTTCGAAGGCACCCTCTTCGTAAACCAAAGCACCGGAGCCACGGCCAATGCTACCCAATATTCATTGGATCTGTTCCCCAATTCGGATCCGCGCAGGCGGATAAAGTCGGGGAATTGTATGCTAGGTTGGGCACACCACTATTCCAAACCAATGCTGTCCAGAGCGAATGTGCGTCCGTTCCGCTCCACCTCTCCCCTGAAGAAACACTGATAATTCTCCAGCGATATTCTTATGTCCGACATACTCTATGTTACGCGCCTTTGCTGGTCGTTCTTTCAAGGTTCGATCGACCCCTCTCTCACTATAGCTTTTTTTCGAACAGCCTACACTTTTCAGGGTGAATTTGCGATTCCACCAGCGCTGCATGCAACGGACGTCCTGTACTACTTTCCCTCCATCGCGACCGACTTCCCCGAGTTCGCATTTCCGACCTTCAACAACACCGCCTTTGTCAACGCCTTCGCGCAATCATTCACGTCCTTCGCCATTTCGCTCGATCCCAATGTCAAAGTGGATCCCGCGGCGATCACGCCGAAATGGAACAAGTGGGATTTCGGGAAGACTGAGATGCTGTTCAACAAAACGGGCACTGATGTGCCCGTTGTGAAACCCTTGAAGACCGACGATGCTCTCTTGGAGCGCTGTCGGTGCGTATATTACTTTCTTCTGATGCACGGTCTGTTTGATGATTTTTGTTTGTAGGTTCTGGGACAGCGTTGGTAGTCTTACAGGCCAGTAACTAACGCCGCAGAAAAACGCGCGGTTTATGAGTCCATTTGGAGTCGTGGGCGATGTATGTAGTGCTCAGATAATCGTGGTTCTGTACCTCGGCTCATGCATCTGAACATGTCAACCACAGGTGATTAAAATAATCAATTTGAGCAACAAATATGAACGGTAGGATAAAACTAGCAGTTCACCAACCGAGACGCGACGGAGAAAGAATGACTTCCATAGGGTTTATATCATCACATACTATTGTTCCCGTCTGTGGGGCCTGCCGCCACCCACCGAGCGCTAGCTCAGTCGTCGGTGTTCGTAGGGACATCCTCCGTCGAGAGTTGTCGGACAGACGGCAATGCTACGCGGTAGGCGATCTCGGATATGGTGGAATGTGTGATGTGGAGCTGCTCGAGATCGCAGCCGCAGCGCGAGAGCCATGCCGCGATAGCAGATCCTGGATTGGGACCGAACCAGAGCGCAGGAATTTGGAGGCTGCGGAGCGCCGGGAGTGTCAGCTGACGGAATATGCGCATCTCTGTGGCAGAATGAGGGAGGCCGACCGGTGTGAAGGTGAGGTCCTGGAGATGCATGTGAGGTGTGATGACAGGCATCTCGACATCGTCGGCGCATTTCATGAGGATGACGCTGCAGTGAATAACATTCCCTGCGAGACGCATAATTTCCAACAGTTCGTTCTCCAAGAGGCACATTCCCCGAAGGGTTGTGATTTGCCACCACGGCAGAATCAGGTGGAACGGGTCAAAACTTGGGTGGAGTGTCACGTTGGTCAAATTTGGTGCTTGGTCGAACACCACGACGCGGTCGGTCCTTTCCAGGTCGTCGTCACTCAGGCCCAAAGTCAGGGCACAAAGCAAAGGCATGGGCCTCGACGACAACAGAACCATGTCCAAGAAAGGAAGGAATAAATCCATCGTTTCCAAACGGAGATTGTGTGTGAAAAGAGCGGCGAGGATTGGCTGAATATCAGCGTGGATGTGGCGCATGTAATAATGTAGAGCAATGGAAAGAGGTGACGCGCTAGAACGTTCTAACCAAGTTTCAAGGACCTGGAGCTGAGTAGTATAGCTTCTGGTGCTGTCACCGTCGAGGTCGGAACCTATGGCACGCCAAAGCGACGGTGTGGACACCGCTATTTCTCGCCATGTGCGACAAATTTGGCCCAACGTTAAAGGCGAAAGGATTCCAACCAGCGGGGGAGCCATCGGGTAGACAGGGATAAAGTGGGTGAAAATTTCGGAGATGATCTCGTTCGGCAGTTCCAAGACTGGGTAAGTGTAGGAGTCGAGCTGATCTTGAAGGACCTCCCTTTCGCGTCGGAGCGCACCGAGAGCGATCTCCAGCGCCGACATTTGGGTAGCGAGCGCCGAAATGCGAGCCCGGACCTCAGCGCGCGATGATATCGAGTCGGCGATGCCACTTATGCCTCCGACATGAAAATTCATAGCTGCAACGTCCAATGGTTAGAGATATCCCATCCGGGACGCTTCCCGTACCTTTTCCAGTCGAATCCCACAACTTAAGCGCAGAGATCTGAGAGTTTCTGTCCAAGGGTCGGCAGACTGTGGTCGTGGTCGAGAAGATCGTCGACACCGCCATTGATCATTCCCAAACAATCCATAGCAAATCGTTCTCAGCATTTCTTCCCACGCTAACTTCGGGGCCTCTTCGATGCTGGAAATATGCAAGGGCCCCAGCATGCCATTTAATTCCCCGTGCCAGACAAACGGGGGTTAATTGTCATTCAATTAGATTTTGCGGCCGACACTGACATTGTCGAACCGAGACCCATCCCTCAAGAGAGCAAGGAGATTCAAGAGATTTGGTTGAGTCGCGGAATATCATTTCGGATTTCCTTGCAAGTTCGTTGAGGTTCGCGTTCGGCTCCTGAGTCTTTATCTTTCCATCGTCTTGGGGGTCATTTTGCGTGGCACGGAGAAAAATAATCCGCAGATCCAGATCTGCCCCCAATTCTCGATGAGAATAACGCCGCGTCTTTGATGCCTGGCTAGTGCGTCCGGCATCTTGTCGGCGTTGGTTTTGAATCCAAGGCATGTGGCTGGCGGTGGCGAGTCAAGCGTCCCATTGCTCTGTTTGCTCGAGGTAACAGAGAATCCGAAGCATTGTCCATATGGTTTGCTCGAGGCGGAGTATTTTGACGTGTTGTCCGCGTGTACACCAAACGTGTACCAGAAGTTGAGAACTGCGATTTGTTCGCTCGCGCTGCTTCTAGTTAGAGGGAGTTCTACACCGTGTAAAATGTATAGCCGTCGATGTCAAGACTCACTGGGCGCACCGTCGCAAAATTTATATTCCGCCTGACGCCGATCGAAGGTGCGGTAACAAACTAGTAGTATGTCCTGGTCCGTCTCAAACCCAAGGAGAAACATAGAAATCCAAAGTACATGTATCCCCAGAAGCAGTCAAATAATCGTCACCGAAGCCAGACGCCTGCACACAACATAAGTAATCCGATTTGGAACATTTTGGGAGGGAGGACCTCGCAATCGAGCTGGTGTTCCATTGGCTCGCCCGCTGCGCCGATCAACCGGAGTCGCCGTCATCCACATCGAACCCAGGCACATAATCCGTCGAGATGTTTCGCACAGATGGGAGCGCGTTGCGGTAGTAGATCTCGGATTGCTTGGAATGGGTGATGTGGAGCTGCTCGAGGTCGCAGCCAGAGCGCGAGATCCACGCCGCGATAGTGGCTCCTGGGTTGGGAGCGAACCAGGGCTCGGGGACTTCGAGTCTGCGGAGCGCCGGAAGTGCCAGGTTATCGAAGATGCTCATTTCCGACATCAACGGGACGTATTTTGCCGTGAAGGTGAGGTCCTGGAGATGCATGTGGGGTGCAATGACAGGGATATCGATACCGGGGCCAGAGCTCTCGAGAATGATGCTGCAGTGAACAAGGTTTCTTGCGAGAGGTAAAATTTCGATTACTTCGTCCTCCAGGAGGCACATGGCACGAAGCGTCGTGATCTGTGACCACGGCAGGCAGACGTGGAATGGGTCGAAATCTTGAGGGAGTGTTACGTTGGTTAGATTCGGCGCCTGTTCGAAGAGCATGATGGGATCACCCCAGCCTGGGAAGTAATCGCTAGACCTTAAAGCAAGAGTGTGGAGTAAGGGAAATGGCGTGGACGAGACCGAAACGATATCGGAGAAAGGAATGGACAAATCCACCTCTGCCCAGCGACAACGATGGGCCAAAACGGCGTCGATGGCTGCAGCAATGGCGCTCTTGTGGTAGTAATCGAGAGCGATGGAGAGGGGTGAGGCCTTGGAACGTTCTAGCCAATTTTCTATGAGGTGGAGCGAACCAGCTAGAGTATCGGTTATCTGGTTGGGGTAGTCCAACCGGATGGCACGCCAAAGCGACGGTGTGGCCAGCGCTATTTCGCGCCATGTGCGACAGATTTGGCCCAAGGTGAAGGGAGAGAGGGCCCCCCACAAGGGAGGTCTTTCAGGGTAGAGTGGGAGAAAGTGCGTGAAGATCTCGGAGACGATCTCATTCGGCAGTTCCAAGACTGGGTAGGTGTAGGAGTCCAGCTCATCTTGAAGGATCTTCCGCTCGTGTCGGAGCGCACCGAGAGCGAGCTCTAGCTCTAATATTTGGGCATCGAGTGCTGAAATCTGAACCCGGGCCTCCGCGCGCGACGATATCGAGGACTCAGCGACGCCACCGACGCGAGAATTCATAGCTGTAACGTCCAATGATCAGAGGTAGCCCATCCGGGACCTTTATTTGCGGACCTTTACCAGTTGAATCCTACAATTCCTGAGCGCTGAGGGCAGAGTGGCTTGGATGTCGTCGCGGTTACGGAGATTGTCGACACCGCCACTGATCATTCCCAAAGAATCCACAGCAAAATCATCCATCACCCTTTCTCAGCTTTTCTTCCCACGCCCTTCATCGACGCTGGGAATATGCAAGAGCCACAAAGCCACCTGCTTTGCACAGCAGATTAACTGCAGAGGTTTCGAAGAATGAAAGAAAGATCGACGAAACAAACACATCTCTTGCGGGTGCTTTTGAAAGCCCCAACCAATCACAACCAATCCGCAACCTAATCGCGAAATTAAGTAGAGCAAATGACTTCAATAGATCCCATACGGGTGAGTAGTGATGGGATTGAAGGCCAAGGTGTACTACTACACGGGAAGGGGAGAAAAAAGCTAGTCGATTGAGCGCAAAGACTCTTGATTCTTGGCTCTCAGCCGCAGGCTCGACACAAGCTATGCGAAAAAAGATTCCTCTACATCCGTAACCTAATTCTGTACGGTATACATCGGATGGGCTTTCTGAACCTCGACGCCGCCCTAGTGCGAGTTACGAACAGGCGCGCTAAAGAAGAAGGGCTCGCACTCCGGTCGGCGCAGCTCGCACACTGTACCCTCGGACACAGAAAACCTCTCCGTGTCCCCTGGTGCGTACCCCATCGCCTCCTCCATCGAACGCACCCGCCCGCTTGGTTCAAGACTGCCGTGCTGATTATGTTGATAGAACGCGTATCCCGCGGGCGTCTGCGCTGGCTCGCGCGTGGACAGGTCGTACAGGTCCATGAAGTAGTACCCGAGGCTCGCGGCGGCCGTCCCGCCAGGAAAGAATCGGATGGAGAGACCGTGCGCGTCCGCAGGGATTGCGGTAACATGAATATCGTCCACATCCCCGGGTTGCGGACGCAGCTGTATGGCGGAAGGAAATTAATATTCATCAGGAAGAATTGGGAGGGCGCACGCACCCCAAGGATCTCCGTCGGCCTGGAAAGAACCTGCATCACATTTTCAAACATGGGGCCGGCAAAGGCTGCGGTTTGTTCGGGGGTGGCGCCGAACATCTTCAAGACCTCGGCAACGTCTTCTGCGGTGGGCGCTGCCATACCCGCGAATTCCATTTGTTTCAAGCCGTCCCACTCTCCGAAACCCTAAAGATGCTCAAGGATCGGGAATTATTCAAGAAGACAAAATACCGACCTCTGGTAACTGTTGCGAGTTGGGAGCAGCCATGATGAGAAAGGGTAAGAATGGATGTCGTCTCTTTGTCCTTTATACCGTGGGCGTGGGCTTGAGCGTGAGCCTGAGAAGAAAGTCACCGGGTTCAGTTCGGCCGGCTTGATTCAAGGGACATCGGAAATCACTCCAAATTCAACAAAATCAGTCAGCAGTCAGCGGAAGAATGAACAAACCTCTGACTTCCATGGTCACTCGAAACGCCCAAGTAATCGAAGGTGCATGTAATTAATTGACCAGGTACGCAAGCCTCGAGATTCGCAATGCTGCAACGCGGAGAATGTCAAATGTATGAATCGCGCACACGACAATGAACATATGCGACAATCTGCGGAGATAGTCTTTTGTGAGTTATCTGCAGAACACATGTTGTTTGTGAAAATAAGATTATGCTCGAATCTCGCATCCGGAAGCCTCAGGTGAGGCGTCGATTGGTGCGATAGCGCTGAGACGCCGGTCTCGAGCCTGGATCCAGGCCTTGAGGGAGGCAAGTTAGAACAGACTCAACGAGAAAGCTGCAGCGTCCGACATGCCGCACTTGAGGGCGTCCTGCCCGTCAACGCGTCAACTCCAAAGTCCTAAGTCAACGTGCCTCGTCGGAAAATCTATATTCCGCCGAGCATACGAGCGAATTAATGAGTGCGACTTTAAGCCAACGAATATATGTAAATAATGCAGTCGAGTGTATCGTAGTTTTAGTCCGTCATGAGCCCAAATAAAAGCAGAAAATACAAAGTACGGGCTGAGCGGTCAAAGTAAGGGGCCGAAACCGAGCTCTCGGAGTAGAAAGCGAGAGGAGGGGACGTCAAGCAGGGAGCGCCTACGGGTCCCCGCAGTGCTTCCACATTTTTACGTAGTCCCTACACATAATCAACATCAGCCTCCAGATTCGGCGTACAAATAATATAAAGAATACGCACACAACCATCGCGCGCTCCTCCACGTTCTCGGGCCACGTAGGCAGCCACTGCTTCATGCCCCGAATAAAGTCCATCGGGGGGTCTGTGAGCGCGTTGTCAGTCCCGTGTGAGAATGGAAATGGGAACAGAACGCACTCCCAGCGGCGTTGAGCCACGGCTTGTCGCCCTGCCCGTCAGGGAACCACCCATTCGTGCCACCCACGGCGACATTCAGGATCAGGTAGAAGTCTACATCGAGTGTGCCTCAGCGTGCGCAGAAGAGCAAGTCCGGCAAAAAAAACGCACCCTGATCGAACGGCGTCGCGTTCGTCCCATTCTGCCACGGGTTCTGCAGCGCCACGGGGTGCTCGTCAGTCCCGGTCAGCGTCTGCGGGAACTCCCCGCGCTTAAAGAACGGCTCGTTAAACTTGAGGTCGAGCAGCGTGTGCAGGCGCGTGTCGACGTAGATGCGGCTGCGGGGGAAACCAAGGAAGGACAAAAAACGCACAGCCACTCGCTCGTCCACTCGAGCGTGTACATGTGGAACCCGCTGCTAAACGCCTCGCGGCGCTCCGTTCACCACGAGTACGAGTGCCCCACCCCATTGAGCGCGCGCGTCGGGCCCCAGTTGAGCGCGCCTTGCACGTAGTTGGCGCCACTAGAGGGGAGGGTTAGCATGAGAATGAGAATGGGGAGGGAGGGGAGGAGAAAGTGTGAAGACGCCGCTGGGACAAGCCTGCGGCCACTCAAAACTGGCGCGCCATGACCGACAACCTTAACGCATTCGCGCGCGCGGAACCGTGCAGACATGGCTCCACCAAGCGCTCAAACCGCCGCGACCTCGACTCGCCGCGTACAGCCGTGCACGGCCCGCCCACCAACGACAGAAACCGGCTCCACCGAGGCCTCGTCCGCAACAACCCGGCCTTAGTGAGCCCTCCGCCGACCGGTCCCGCCCTCAGAAACGGGCCACCAACGCCCGCCTTCTTGTCGGAGAGAGACACCCGCGGGGAACGGGGAAAGACACGGGCTCCACCAGACGCTCGTTGGCCCGTCCGCGACACCCCTAAGCAAGCCCACCGACCGGCCCCTCCTCAGAAACGCGCCGACAAACGCCCAGCTCCTCCACCCACAGCACTCCCGCACGTCCGCCAAGCGCACTTCTTGTCCCACCCACGGACTCCCGAAGACAGATCGAGAAACGCACCGATTCGTGTACCGAATCCCGTTCCCGCGGCTCTCCACGATGTCGATCTCGCCGCTGCGCGGCCACGGCCCGTACGCGCTGTCGACGGGGAGCATCCAGATTGCGGGCCAGAGCTGGATGTGAGAAGTTGGCGTTAATTGGGGGAGGAGGGAGGGGCAAGCAGGAGGGGAAGGAGGAGAGGAGAAGGGGGGAGAGGAAGGTGGGCGTAGTGGAACGGGAGGAGGGGGGACGGCTAGCGACACGAAGAACAAGATGGGGAAGCGGACGGAGGAGGGATGGGCCATGGTACGAATCGGAGGGAGGAAGAGTTGCAGGGGAGGGGAGAGAGGAAGGAGAGATAAGGCGGGGGATAATCCAGAGGCAGACCGTGAACGGGAGGGGAAGACAAGAGTTACTTGGACAAGGAATGGAGGGGAGGGGTAGAAGGACGTCGGACGACGCGACGATCCAGGGAAGGGAAGCGAACAATGGTGTACACGAAACAGGAGGAAGCGGTGCGGGAAGGAAGGAAGGGAGCTGGGGCGAAGATCCAGAAAAGGAAGGAAGAGAGAGGGCGCGTCGGGCACGAAGGGGAAATGGGAAGGGGAAGATGCGCTTTGCAGAAACAGGAAGAAAGGGTCGGGCGGAAGGCCATGGACACGGTTCCATGAACGGGATGAGGGTGAGCGAAAGTGAGGAACAGAAGGACGGGAGATGAGGAATTTGGGTGGGTAAACGATGAGGGCAAAAGGAAGGGAAGAGGGAAAAAAGGAAGGTAGGGGAAGATGAAGACGGGATCTGGGACGAGCAGGGAAGGGCGTTTGCGACATGGGGAGGGAGGAAGCAGGAGGGGAAGGGTATGGAGATCAAGAGGGAAGAAGGAATCAAGAACGCACCCAATCCCCCACAGGCATCTTCGCGCGCACCTCGACCTTGCCGTAGCGCAGGCTGCCGCGGCTGTGCGTGCTTTCGTCGCCGTCTGCGGGTGCGCGTTAGCCGTGCAGATAGAGACTTGAGAGAGTACAGAAACAAGACGCACGCGCACTAACGAGCGTGCTCAGACGCGCGCTCTGCACGGGGTTGATGATGGTCCCGGCGGTCGCGTTCGTGGTGCGTGAGCAGGCGGTGAAATAGCTGCGAGGGAGAAAAGGGAGTTAGTTAAGGGTTGATGGCCGGATTTGAGATAGAAAAAATGAGACAGAGGGAGGGAAGTGGCGACGGCTCGGTCACACGAAACAAGGCCGGCGCTCACTCGCAAGGCCCAAGTCCATCTCGTTGCAGGCGCTGGCACCCTCTGCTCGCAAGAACACGGCACTTGCTCCTCTCGTCCTCCGGATCCAGGGGAAAGCGACTCACCCATGCCAATCAAAGGCGCCGCTGGACAGGAAGCCGCCGTTGGGCGCGGTGAGATTGAAAGTGCACGCTGTCGAATTGTATGTCGTGCCTACATTCATCAGCACCAAGAATAAGAGAGGCAGAGAGAGATCCACACACCATCCGCAAACGGCCACCCCGGCGTCAACGTCGGCACCAGATAAAGGTTCCCATTCTGTAAGAAAGAGTTATTCGAGGACGCGGTCGTCATCTCGAACTGCCCATTCCCACTGCCCATTCCCAAACCCGTCCATCTGCACCTCCCTCAACCACCGCCCGTTCTTCCCACCACTTCCAAACACCGCCGCGTCGTCCCCGCGCGTAAAGTCGTCCTGAAACACCAAACACATCGGCTGCCGATCCAGACGCACGTTGCGGTAGGTGAGCGCGCTCTGGAGCGCGCCGAGGCCCGCGCCGACGAAGACGAGGGCGTAGGTGAGGAAGTAGGAGATGCGCACGCGGGGATTGGGTTTCTGCGTCCAGGGTTTGGCGACAGCTTCGTACGGCGCGGCTGGGGGGAGCGCGGTGGATGGCATGCGCTTTGCGGGGGTGCTGGGGGTGAGCTCGTTGACATCCGTTGCGCTCGAGAATGCCGAGTCAGCGAAGGGGTTTTGCGGGGCCATGGAGGGAGGAGGGAACTGGAGGGAAGGATTCTGGGATTCTGGCTGACAGGCATGCCATTGGGTGATAAGGAACCAACCGGGCCTGGCAGAGTACTAGTGATCCAGGTGTCGGTGCATTCATCTGTCCATCGGGCTTTGTGTTCTTGGGTCCCGGCGTGTATTCCGGACTGAGGATACGTTCGAATTCGAATCTTGACCGATGTGGCAGGAGACAGGGAAAATGAATTCTTGCCTCTGTCGATGCCATCTGCTGATTAGATTAGATTTCTCCATGTGATTACCCGCTTGGACCGGCTAATTAGTCCAGGAACGTCCGCAGAGGCACAGAATTTACGGAAATGTCGCGGGAGAGCACCCGAGCGTATTGTCTGCTGTACGGAAATCCATGATCCAAGCTGATCGGCGCGGTCATAGGGAATTACAGAAAAACGGGAAAGCAGTAATCTAATCCACGGTAACCGTAGGCTTATTCTGTGCGCATGGTTCGTTTTGGAGAAAATGGATTATACGCTCGGTCTTCAACACCCGCAGGTCAGATCGCAGGGAGAAATATTTTGTGTGCAAGGCGGACAATTGAATCGTGGTCGAGGCTGGGGCGGGGAAGATCACGTATGATTATATTCGACCAGAGCAAGGGGCATAATATCAATAGCGGCGGGTTGAATATGCATGTCCGTGCAGGGACTCTCGTGCTTGTGCGGTGGGCACATTGCCGCGAGTCGATTTTAGTGCGCCGCCACTTGAGGAGACTGCATCGCACGCGAGCAGCGCCGATAAGATGTGCAGGAGCTCCCTGCAACTCGGATGCGCGTTCGCGTCTCCCAGCATGTCACTAGTCCCTCTCGCGTGGTATTGGTGTCCAAGTTCAGAGAAAGAGATTGATTTGTATACTACATGCAAAATTGCACGACAGCGGGAAACTATGAATCATGGGCTCATCCTTGTAACGATTGATAAGCTTTATATTCCAGCGGAAGCAGAGAGCACGTACCTGTCAATCTTGAGCTTGAGGCCCAAGACTGTGATGCTTGATGAAGCCGACGATCTCCTTCATTTTGGCAAAACCCTCCGCTGACAGGATGTCCACATCCCACTGGTTCACGAGGAAAGAGCTATCGAGAGCGCGTCCGGCGGGCCTCTCGATGCTGGGTGGGTTTACCTCCATCGTGACCGTATCACCCGTATAGACGCGCATCCCGGTGCCCAGGAGGCTCAATCCGTAGAGAGTCGGCAAAGGACAGGCGTAAAGGAGGTCATCGAAGCGGGAACGCATTTTGGTGTCGGCTGCATCACGTGTGGAGGGAATCGCGCGATGGCTATCGTCCTCGACCTCGACGATGAGAACGGGGAACCTATTCTTGTCCAGAACGAGGATGTAAACAATGAAATTGACAGTCTTCCGTGTATCGTCGGCGGGAGGGGCCTGGGGCGCAACGATGAAGTCGAAGCCCTCGCCAAAGCAATAATTGAGCATCTTGTCGTACGGCCCATAGTAGCGGTTCTCCAACGACCCATGAAATTTGCGCGAAATTTCAAAGATCGTGACCAAACGCGGTGGCCATTCGGTGTCGGTATTGAAAGGCATAACGGATGCCCAGTCTGAACGCCAAAATTCACAGCTTGACGAGCTGCAACACTGCTTGGAGGTGAGGAGGATGATACGGGAAATTTCTTCGGAGCGTACCTTTCTCACAACCAGTACTTCTCTCGAGGGCGCTGAGATGTGGTGGTCGACTGGGAGAAAGGGGGACTTGACACTGCCACTTGCTGCCACTGATGGCTTGTCTAGCCATCAACGCGCGCGCAGCACCGTTTCCGCCCTTTACTTTAGGGCTCACGATAAGGCGCTTCTCGATGCTACTGAGACAGACTAACCCCAAGCGTCTGCGCAGAACGGCGCGTCTTTCCGCTTCTTGCAGCTATGCAAGTACTTACTCTCACCTGCAGCATCCGCCGGGAACCTCCACCCGCTCGCAAATATGCAAACCATTAAGCCAAGCGCAGGCAGGACCGGTGCAGCCTCCCCGCGGATCGCCCCAAGATACCGCATTCGGAGACTACGTGAAACGTCCCAGTCAAAATGACAAAAGGCTGATGTAGTGCAATCTTCTCCGTATTCAACATCTCGAAGGCACGCGAGAACGGGAATTTTGTCGAGCCCCAGTTGAATCAAATCTCGGGGACTGTGAGGTGGGATCTGCGTACTTTATTGTTATGATTCAACACCCTGCAACTTCTAGTCACGCAATGCCCTTCAAATGCGTCGTGGAATCCAGGAACGCGCAGGTGCTGGAACTTGCTCACGGTGGTTGATTGTGCGAAGCGAGCTTGGTTTGTTTCAGAATTATACCTGTGAAATATAAATCGCTTTGTCTCGTACCACTGTGTTGCACAAAAAAAATCATGTCATTGCGCGGACCGGCAAGAACAGTCTTTAATAAACAACTCACGGTTGAGCGTTCCTTTGTTCATGGTACTGCAACCACTGGTCTACCTCATTGAATAAACCTCTCCAGCTTCCAGCTGACCGTCAAGATCTTCGTAATCAACTTTCAATCCATGTTGCATCATGTTCTCACTTCACGTATAATTGAATCATCCATGATTGAGGTCCTACTTCAAGTCGTTCTCAGGTAAAAAAAGGGAATTAATGCTTGCAGCAAGTTCGTCCTCAGTTCCACATCCCTGAAGGTTGAGATGTTCTCGAAATTCGATTTAATTTAGTCCATGAACCAGACTCGGTACTTGCTAAATATTACGGTATCACCAGACTATGCATAGGGCTGCGGTGTGCAAATCGCCCCAAACGAATATAGGTGACTGTTGTAAAGAATAACGATGCCCGTTTTCACATTGAAATTTGATGAAATTTTAAGATGAATTATGTAATCGGGTTCAACTCGACTCAGTACCTGGACATATTTCTGGCCAATATCCGAACAGGAAACAGAGCCGATTCAGATGGATATCATGAGAGACTAGTCTAGTCTTCGCAACGATACACTCCGATCCATTCGTCCAAGTGCCTGCGCTCCTCCATGAGTTCGAGCCGGTACGCCTCCGCCTCCGGGAGCGTCATAACCGTGGCGGGGTGAGTTTCCTTTATCAGATCGACGAGTTCTTGCGGGAGGCGGGAGACAAGAGACCCCTCGTCTCGGAGCGATTCCTGGAGAGCATCGGCCACCCACTCCGCCTGCTGCGGCGGCACATCTGTCGCGGACGCAATGGGGTTGATGGTCGGATCGACGAGGAAGAGCGCAAGGAGTTTGCTGTGGCCGGGTTTAGAGAAATCAGAGAGCTTGAACGACGAGAGGCTGGGCAGGAACATGCTGGGCCACGCCAGAGCACGGCCCGCTTTCATCGCCTACGTCCGACGAGGCTCATGAGTGGGCGATGTACATAATAATGTAGGAAGCTGAAGCCGCACCATGGACCCGACATATTGCTCAAAGTCCTCTTCACTGTGATGGAGATTAATAGTTGATCAAGGTGCGAGCGGCAGGTATACTCGTCTATGCCGTATATGGTGTTAGCGCATTCCCAGTCGTGTTCGTGGTGAAGCGTCGGCTCCTCAGTCGGAATTTGGAAAGCGAGCTTTGAGACGGTGATATTTTCCTCGTCGTAGTACTTTGCAAGCCATGTCAGGATACGGAAGACCATAAATGAGAACGCGCACGTAAATCCCCGAAGCAACGATCTGCTCGTTCGCCATCCCTGGAAGTAGAGTGCTCTGGTCACCGTCAACCAGCCAATCACCGCCAGAATATTTAGGCCGTTCCGGAGTGAGATGGATATTGACTAGCTTGATGACGCACTGCACGGTTCTCCCGCGCAGCAAAATGGGGGTCAAGGCGCCCACTGGCGCGTCCGCGTAGGTGCACGCCTCGGGATAACTCTTCACCGAATCGTACAGCTGTTTCTCTTCATCCGAGCTCAGTGCCTTTATTTGAGTTTCTGTCATATTTGGAAAGAGATCGGCGAGCGACGAGGGAATGTATGTGGCGCGCTGCGGCCAGATACAATCGACGGGGCCAATTCGCCTGTCGTACAACGACGCGTGTTGGTCCTTGTCAATCTCCCCCAGAACGCGCCCAAACATCGGGACAAATGCGGCGAGGATATCCTCTATTACGCGGTAGAGTGGCGCGTGCGCCTGAGGGTGGAGGTTGTTGATGTACGGAGAAACGAGCTTGACGGATCCATCGGTGGAGACGGCAAAGTCAGAGGGCAGCCAGCAGAAATCGTTGGAGATTGCCCACTTCTTAGGCTGTTTCTCGAAGGCCGGGACGACCACGGGGAGGAGATTCGCTGGGACGCGGGGTTTGTCTGGGAGGTAGGCGTGGGTACGGCCATAAACGACACAATAGAGCGAGGGGTTGACGAGGTTGAGAACCTTTCCGTTCGAGCCTGGGTGCCAGTCCTTGTCGGTTTCGGGAACGTTCTCTAAAGCCCTTGCCGCGATCCTCAAACGTCGAGTGATATCGTTGGAAATTAACCGATCCGAGTACCAGATGGCATCGAAGCAGCCTCTCTACAAACTTGTGTTCAGGGTGGATCAGGTCATTTCAAATAAAAAAAACCAAGAGTAACTTCGATACCCGTTTCTTTGTCCGCAATCTTCGCATAAGCAGTCAGTTCTGCGAGGACATAATCCACCTGGTAAGGAACGATGTAGGCCCAGGTGCACGTTAATACCACCTGACGCACCATTTTCTCCGTCATTCTGTGTTCTGCGGCCAGTGGTTTCTGCCGCTCCAATGCTCTCTGGCGCCAGGTCGAGAGGGTCTCGGGATCCGAAGCTTGGCGCTGCCAGTCGGGCTTGCGTCGGAGTGCCCATGACAACTCGTACATGTGAATTTCCGCACGCTATCGAGAACTTAATCATTCTTTTCGGGTTGCTTTCGGGTGAGACGAAGGAAACTCGCCGTCTTGGGCGGTGGCCCCCATGAATCACCGTATCCATCGCGGGAGTATGGCCTGAATGGCCCAGGCAGATCCCAGATCTGCAGTTCCGAGCCGTGACTATTAAGGCCTTTCCAATGGCGCGGGGCAACTGCAGCAACTGCTGCATCGGGTTCAATTTAATCAAGTTCAGCTCGAGGGAACGGTTTCTTCGATGAAGACTTGCTGGTTTTTTGTTCATCCGAACCCATTAGCCGGCCGAGGACGAGAGCCAAGTGGTCACCGCAGATGTCACCGTCAAGAATGTCGCGCGCTCCACCGGGGTCTGCGACGGCTCCGACTATAGTGGTGTTTCAAGGTGGGGTACGGTTGAGCGGGATTGGGCAGCGTGGGCGGATGGCGTAGCGTGAGAGGAGAGGAGATGTGACGGCTGCTTGGCGTAGTGGGCGGCGGATGGGGCGTGTACGAAGCATAGATGACAGTCGTGTCAGCGTGGCGCTGCGATGCAGAGCCAAACAAACGCGTCGCGTCGCGTCGTCGGAGGGCGCCGCGGAATTGGTTTAGTGTGAACAACGGACGTTTGGGGCAATTCAGCAAGGGTACGGGGGTCGGCCGAGGGGCGACGGGAAAAGTGGAAAAAGTGGCCTGAGGAAGTGGCACAAAGTGGCGGGCGGTGAGAGAGTGTTTCGGCCGATGCCCGAGAAATGGATATTTGATGTGGCAGGAGGGTGGGTGATGTAGGTTAGATCGTGATGACGACACGTCTGAGCGGAGTTTGAAGTGGGAGGTTCGCCGAATGTGGGAGGCACACCTAAGATTGCCAAATTTAGGGACAGCCGAGGTGCATGTCGAAATTCGGGGTATGGAATTACACAACAGTGTCTCTGAAATTGGAACTTATTCAAGTAGTTTCAGTTCAGCCAATTTTGTTACTGAAATCCATGGAATAAGATTGAGTTTCGGGCACACTGAAATCAGTTTGAAACATGGGATCTCAGATTGCAGAAAAGACCAGCTGAAATTGAGAGCCTAAGCTACTCATTTCGGTACTGCAAAAGGGCACTCTGAAGGTATGCATTTCAGTGGGACTGAAAGGGAAAACTAAACTAAAAAACTCGGTTGGTGTTTCGGTGCACCCGAAAACCGGAATTTGGGTTCAAATTTCGGCTCCAGCCGACATTTAAACCGATATTTTGACTTTCAGATGCGCTGAAATTTGGTCCATGGATAGTCCACAGACTAGCTGAGGACCATCCTATCTGCAAGTAGCGCATAGGTATCAGATGAGCCGTGGATAGTCCGCGGACCATCCCCCGACAAAATTTCAGCCTGTCTGAAATTACAAATTTGACTTTACATTTCAGCGCGAGCTGAAATTTGAACCTAAATTCCGGTTTTCGGTTGCACCGAAGTGCAAGCCGAATTGTGTAGTTTGGTTTTCCCTTTTGGTCACACTGAAATGCAGACTTTCAGACCACCCTTGTGCAGTACAGAAATGAGTAGTTTCAGACCTCAATTTCGGCTTGTCCTTTCTGCGACTCTATATCCCATGTTTCGAACTGATTTCAGCGCACCTGGAACTGAATCTCATTTCATTGATTTCAGTTAAAGAGTTAGCTGAACCGAAACTATTCAAATGAGTTCCAGTTTCAGGCCCACTGTTTTGCAATCTTATATCCAGATGTTCGACATTCACCTCGGCTGCACCTAAATTTGGCAATCTTAGGTGTGAGGGCCGTGGGAAAGTGTCAAAGCGCACTTTCGCAGCCGAGTACAGCTGGAAAAATAAAGTGCAGCTCGACGAGGGTTGAAGCTAGAATTATGAGATGGATAGCGCCGGAAAGCTACAAAACAGGGCTTCCAGGCGTTCAAAAACCCTGGTTTAAATTCTGACTGTGGGTCTCCCTAACCTGATCGAGCCAATTTTCTAGGCTTTTGGACAGGCCCCCGTGTGTGGACCAGATCTCAGTGAATATTGAGGGGCATGCGATATAAATTGGTGAGGGGGGAGTCAGTAACGCTAAAAACACACCGTGATGGTCAGTTTTTGTCAGATCGGACGGGCAAGTAGAGTTTGGAAGACAAACGACCCTAACAAGTACAAACAGAATATCCTGCCCCGTGGATTTCTCAACATCTGTGGCTCATTTATTTCCGGTGGAATGGACGGCTTTATGAGGGTAGCATGCAGGAAGTGGCCCGCGGGTCTGAGGTATAGCTTAAAGTTTAAACGTCCAAAATAACCAGAATTATCCAATTACTTCTCGGGAGCAGTGAAATTGTTGCAACAAGGTCGGAAATGGAGGGGCCGTACACACTAGTCCTAATCACGCCGCCGGGCCACCGTCGTTCTCCAATTCCAATGCTACCTACCTACCTACCAATCATCTGTCATACGCTAGCTCGCCCGTGCTCATCTCCTCCCCCCACCGTGCCGCCCAATTCGACGAAGTCGAGATATGCTTCCGCTGGGGCACCCTCTCCTAAACCTGGGCTCGACTCCCGGCGTCAGAATGAAGTGTCCGTTTCTTTTTCGTTTTCGGGCACATACTATACATTACTACTTCTGGCGTGAACACATCTTCGCCGAATTTGTGGACCAAGGACATTCGACATCTACATCCACGAAAAGGATAGCGAGGTTATGACATGTATTCCAATATGTGTCCGTTTCCCCGACATTCACTCTGCCAGTCTGGCTCGCACCATTCCTGCCTTTCGCAAATTCTCGTTGGTTGGATGTTGAACTTGCGGCAAAAGTGTACTGAGCTCCGGATGGTTTCGATACAGCCATATTGCATGGAGCATCCCCTGTCCGTCTATTACAGCACCGTTCTTGCCTGCTTCAGATTGATGAAACAACGAGAACGGCAGAGACAACGCTGTGAGAATTATGGACGCTGCCAGCCCCGCTGCAACCTAAAACGGATGAGTTACAGACGGGGGGGGAAGAAAATGGGAGCACCGCTATTATGCTCAACTGTGGGCAGTTTATGAGAGAAAGATTTGTGTGTTTGCGCGTGTACATACATCTAAACGTGCTTGAGTCGATATTTCAGTGACTGTGGCTTGCCCTTGAATCAGGAAAGGAGGGTTGCCGACTTTCTCAATACCATAGGAGGCAGGGTGGATCGGATTCATTCCAATAGGCGGAAAAATACTGCTTCGAGGTGTAATGTCAAACGCACCGTGTGTGGGTGGAATGTGACCTACTATGATACATGAATGAGTGTATCACACAAAGACACCTGCACTTACATATCCAGAACATAGAAGCAACGAGGATGGATAGCTCATTTTCGAGCGCATGAAGGGTTATATTGGTGGACCAGATTGCTTCCGTTGTCTGATTGGGTTTCGGCAAATCTAATCTTTGGATTAGATAGCTTGGATAAGCTGTTATTATGACTCCAGTTGTTTGTATACCATGTACTCACAGGTCCCCGATAGACACAAAGTGTGCTGAACGATAATCAAGTGGAAATTGGGATCCGGGGATCATATTGTACATTGCCCCCCACTAAGGAATGGTTCAATCAGACAGATATTACACGAGAGAGCCCACAGACCGAATCTATCAATGCATTTCCGGTCATGCCGTCGGTTCTGTTCATGTCGTATGGACCCCAAACCGAGGAATTTTTAACAAGCAAAGGCTCGACTGCTTGAATTTCCCGAGTCTGAGCATCCACAGTTGCAGTTTGGGGAACCAGAGATTGAGAACATTGGAGAAGTTGTACAGATGAAACGGAGCTGTTCATTGGTTCAAGGAGCTCCACAAGAGGCCCCAGGTCGCCAAATGAGTCAACAATGTTGATGGTGCTATAAAGAATAATCGAATTCATCCACTGAGGGCTTGTCGGCAATCCACCCCCAAAGCTTGTAATTATGCCGGGCTCTGTAAAAAGATCCGTCCTTAAATTTGGTTAAATTGGAGACATGCAGATGGACTCTCACGGATGGATTTTAGGAAGACGCCGTATGGGTTTCCGGGCCATTCAACTTGCCACTGAGGTTCCAAAAATGACTGGAACACCCTGTTGTTGCGACCTCCCTGGACGAATCCGCAGCTGATGTTGATGCCCCAAGCATTGACCGTCACATTGCCAGACCCTCTATTGGTTTCCAGCACATCATACAGTGCTCCGTCGTGTAATCCCAGGGCTGTTACACTTGGAGTGAATGGAAGGAAGGGCAGCGCTCCGCTGGAGTACTCTGATAATATCTTCCTATTGAAAGGTAAATGTGTGCACGAATAGCGGGGGTAATTATCCCACTCACGTGAAATTCTCACCACTCGGGTCGCAGACACACGCGGGCAGCCCGTGGGTCGGGACGGGCGCAAATTGGGAGGAGGTAAATGTTTCGAGTGAAAATAATGCTGGAGTTGTGATATGAAGCGCCATGATGTTGGCGAGATACAGGAAGGTGGAAAGGACACCGATCAGCGATGCGGGAACTGCCCTCTGGCGCCACAGATAAGCAGTTGCTGATCCAATTCCGGACCATGCTGCAGCATTGTCGTGGGTAGCTGTTAAAGTTCGATCCATCTTCAGGCTCCACTTCATGGAAAGTGACTGCGTCACAAAAACCAGCAGTGCGGAATATGCCTTTGTAATATTCAGGGCTGGTTTTACAATCATCGGGGAAGGGAAGACATACCGTACCAACGGATGTCGTAATCGCTGTGATCAGAAATGAGACCGTTTTCTGATTGTCCAGGGAGAAAACTAAATGATGATGGAGTCTTGTTGCCCAAATACCCAGAAGAGTAAGATGTATCAGAATCAAGACGATGTGTAACAACAAACAGAAGACGCGGGGAATCTGTGATGATTGGAACGATAAACCTTCGGAGGCTGTGGTATTAGGAGTCAAGTTGTGCCTAGAACGAAAAGGCGATAGTGCAAATACCTGTGACTTCCCATGGGGCGTCGGTGAAGGTACTTTTGGTCTCAAGGAGAGTTGCTGTAGAGTCATCCCTGGTGTAGAACTCGAATTTGCCGATGGGACTGTCGCATTGTGAGTCTTGGGAAGCGGCAGAGACATGGTCAGAGGAAGGCATTGGAGTAAGGTAAATGGGACCAGCCATATATGAACCACTTTATAGCGCGTCTCTGGAGTCTATTCCAGTAGGGTCGTTGGTTGCCACGAAGAAATGATGAAGTCAAGGTACTGCCCAGTTACTGCAACCGTTACAACAATAGGTGATACATGGACGGGCTCAGAGCGGAGAAATGTCTATCTGTTAGTTGTACCTGTATATATATCAAGCCCGCAGATCAGATTGAGAACAAGATCGTCAACAAGATGGTTGAAAGCAAGAGATATTAATGTGAAGGTCTCGTTACCGGTCTCAACCGTGAAAGTTACTCACACGGTCGCTGCACGAATCAACATTGCCCGTATAAAATGGAACACACCAGTACTTCATTTCTGCGCAGCTCGCCATCGGAGACTGCCCTGGGTAGAAGGAACAGCAGTTTCCAGTGATTCGGACAAGGGAGACAAGATTAACAAGGTTCATGCGGCGCGCCCATTGACACCGTACTGCAGTTCGACC
The DNA here is from genome assembly GCA_029204335.1 of Mycena vulgaris. Classification (NCBI taxonomy): domain Eukaryota; kingdom Fungi; phylum Basidiomycota; class Agaricomycetes; order Agaricales; family Mycenaceae; genus Mycena; species Mycena vulgaris. The sequence goes on along the minus strand of JARGYA010000775.1, from coordinate 25,030 downwards.
AGTGACAGATGTGCCGGGATATATCTCCTCCCTGCATAGCGGGTCGAGGATGCGAATCCAGAACGACTTTCCAGGGGTGGTTCGTGCAGGAAATTACAGATGTATCATCAAGGGTCACTTCAAGTTCTTCGTCAGAAAAAGGATGTTATAGAGACACACCTAGGGAGGGGAAGGTAGCAAGATCCAGTTGCATACGTTTTTCGAGGACGGACTTTCGACCGGAATCGATTGGAACACGCGAATGAAGGTCCAGCCATCGAAGAAGTATAAAAGCTTTTTTCGTCATAAAATATGTACATTGCGAGATGAACAATTGATGTGCTTACACAACAATATTACTGTACCGTGTCTGGAAAACTAGTTGATTAGCGCTGTAGATTTACCACGGTTTGGTGGGTTTGGGATTGATTTCCGTCCGATCGAGGATCCGTTCATGACGGAAAGTCACCTATGCATATCTGGTGAGCCTCCACCAAGAGCTTGAGTCCAGGGATGAGCCGGAGTCAATGAGGAGCGGGAAGACGGTGTTCCGCGGTCTCCGCAAACGGCGACCGTTGCGGCCCGGGACGGAGCGCTCTCCTTGCTCTCATCTACACCTTTACCTTCGACCCAGCCGGGGCGGCAAGGGCAAGTTTTCTCGAGAGAGCTCGACTCGAATCAAACAGAAAACCAGATGAGACTGCTGACTCGGAGAGTCAAGAGCAAGGACGCGGTGATGGCATCATTGATGCCTTTCTTCAAGTCTCTCACCTCAACAACTACGACTCTCGCGGCTCCCTCTAGTTTTGTCACTGTGGGACTATGAATCACAGCTTCCTATGCATCTCTCTGTCTCTCTTGCCAACTAGCGAAGGATTTCCACGGACCACGGATCAAGACTCCGATTTACTCTTTCAAGATTTACACCGCGCGCTACGTGGTGTAATCACCAATTGGCTGGCGCTTCATCGAATCGGTTTTGAAGATTCGGTCGTGGAGCATCCGCTTGATCAGCCTATCAAGCTGGACTGAATACTGTCGTCGACGCACCTTCAAGTGCCGATGGGGAGTGATGGGTTTTCTTGGCCAGTGCGGCGGTGTAATAAAACCCTCAGATTTACAGCGGCAGGACCTTTCGCTGGATGTCCATACCATAGTTTGACATTTTACCTCTATACGAGGTGTGTATTTTACTTTCTGTCCCTGTATTGGCTGCGGAACGGGTACTAAACACCCCTCGTAAACACACACAGCGTGGGTCTTGGGCTCCTCGAGGTATGCATGTCCCTTCTCGCCGATATTCTTCCATTCTGACATGCCGCATGCGCCAGATGTGATGTTTCTGCGTACTTGCTGGGCCACTTTTCCTTCAGTCTTGAATGTTATTCTGTTCAACTGGAGTTGGGAAGAGCGCGTTCTAAAAAGAAAAAAAAAGAAAGACCATTTAAACTCGCAATGACCTCGGAAGAAATCTAAATAAGGCAATTCGCGCCCTCGTGACTCGGTCGACAGCGCGGACGACGCGTTTTCCTCACTCTTCGTTGCCACTGTTTCTTCGCGGAATCTGTTCAAGCCGTTCACATGGATACCTCGTATCCTGAATACTCATGGCTCGTAGCTCACTTTAGTACCTTTGGCCCACCAGAATTTATGCTTCAACAGGTGTTTGGACGCTTCAGCACGGTTCTAAGTGTCAGTGCAAGCCCCGACGGATCCTAAATCCGTCCAAATCGACTCTTATCTGGCTACGATGGTCCCGGGACACTCTCCATTCTCCAAAACCCGGAAGATGTCGTTGACACCAAATAACCCGTTACAGCCACCATCCCTCTTGCTCTTGACTTCCGTCATCCCCCGCCTCACATCACATCCTGTATCGTCGGTAGACCTGTCCCACCGTGTCGTTGAACTCCTTGGCGGTGCACCATTGAACGGTCACCTGCGCGTGCCGAGAAAATCTATCGTCGATAAGTGTTTGAAGGTCTCCTATCGAGAATTCGCCGATGGCAGGGGTAGTGCGGCCAAACTGCGCAGGACGGTAGAGGTTGGTGGAGGATCCGAGGGCGTGGTTAGTGTGAGCCATTTGACAGGGAAAGGTGCGACGGTGGTGGTGTAGTGGGTGGAAAGAAGAATAGTGATGCGGCTGACATTGAACCTTCGGAGATTCGTTTTCGAACCGAGACCTCTCCTGAGTCAGCCTCCTCTTGCCTCTCAACTGCCACCACCTCTGTCCTTTCCCACTGGCATGCTCTCTTCTCTGCATCCAATTCTCCCCGGTATGGAAAACACATTCCTAATGCTCACTCTGACCTCCCTCTCGCAGTCCTCTTTCGGACTCGTGCGCCTCGCCTTCACTCGTAAACACGCCCACTGACCAGATCTTTCTAGTCTCACCCTCCACACGAGTTATTCAGCAGGGACTGGCTAGAGGACCCGGCCCAGTACCCTTCCTCGTCGCACGCAAAGTGGCCTAGGGTACGTGCATGGGAGAGCCCCGGTGGGGGGAAGGCGCCATCGCTTTGGGTCGTGGTGACCGCACTCCGGTGCTGGGTAACATGGCCGCGGGACGGTGACCGTCTTCTTCCTGGCCCGGGCCTTGAACGCCTCCCTGTGCGGACGAAGCTTCCTGGTTGCCGCGTGGAGTACGTCAATGGGCGGTCATCCTTCTGACAGCCGATCCCCCGCGACAACGGCCTAAGGAGATATTCGGGGGCGCTTTGAGTCTCCTGCGTCCGAGCTACGCGGGTCCGCAGCGGCGGAGATGCCCGACACCAATGATCCTTCACAGAAGATGACTTGCAGGGGCATCGACTACTTCCGTCGGACTGGTATCAGCCCGCTGGCCATCAACAAATGGACGCCTTCGATGACGAATTTGAAATCGCCGGGCAGGATGTAGAGAGCGGGGAGACCTTTGTAGATGTCGAGGATCTTTTGTGCTCTGGGATTTGTGGTAAAAGAGTCCCCCGCAGCCGGAGTGCCCCCTTGTCGTGGGTGTAGGGCTTAAGGCGAGCGTTCACGCGTGAACTGACCAAGTACACTCCACAAACTCTGTATACTTGTAGTATTTTTCCTTACTTCTGGCGAACATTCACAAACAGAAACGTAAGTTTCGGTTTTGTGCTCTGTGTTTGCTCTGTGTACCAAGAATGTTGTAAGGGGCATGGCGGATCATCACCGATATGCCCCTTACATCGACTATATTAATTAATATTCTATTGTTTTATGACAGACAGCTCTCTTATTGTGTTACTAGCAGTAACCCGTGCTACGCTACGGCGGATCAAACTGCATCCCATTGGGCATCGAAAGTCAGCCAGATTGATTATTTTTCAAGTGTGAGCCGAACATGCCGCTCGTCGTCAACCTTCGGTTGACTCCTTGCGGACTCATGTGCAGTTCAATGGCATGCTTGCGAGCAGCTACCAGGGCTACAGAATCATCATTCTGAAGTGGAACATAGTTAGACTGCACATCCACCAAATGGGCCGAGAACAAATGTCTTTGGGTGTACCATTCAAGCTCGTCTAAAATTTTCAATAGGGCCTTCGAGGAGCTCTGTTTGCCCTCGCCACCTATAGGTTTTAATTGCCACTCCTAAATTTGAAGTCCAACCTTCATCCTGAAATTTTGAACATTCCCAAACACCGCCACCTTCGGTTTCCCCCATTTGCACAAAAGAGACCTTCGACCGGCCTCCATCCTGCTCCCCAAATAAATAAAACAAACCACTTTCATCCAACTTTCGTGCTGATATTACCCCATTCCAAAACTCCGCCTTCATGTTGCCTCTCCCCCTGCTTCCATTCTGCTCCCTATTTCACCTACACTCCAAAACTCCCCTTTATCTTTCCATGAAAAGTCACCTTTACCTTCATCCTTGCTAAATTTGGGTGATTTCTGGGTACCAACCCGGCCAGATTCGCTGCATTCTGAATTTCCATTCAGCGCCCAGATAGCCGAGGCCACGAGGAGCGTCTGCCAGGTCTTATCTACGTCTGCCGAGCCCTAGCCGAGCTTCAGCTAGCTCCGGCCTGCTCCGGCACGTCGCCTAGCCACATCAATCTAGCCGCAGGCCGTGGAGCGCCAGCAAGCTGATGGTTAATGTTCGGCTAAGTTATGGCGAGCCTTCGGCTAGCTGACGGCAGTGCCTGCGGAGCTCTACCGTGGGCCTCACCTGCGGCCAGCCGCAAGATGGGCCGGCGATGCTTCGCTGGGGTTATTTGGTGCTTGAATGCAGTGATTAGCCATTGCCTCGATCTCCCTACTTTCAGTCGATGCCCTCAAGGGTTGCTTAGAATTCATTCAAATTCATAACCACACCTCTGTTGTATGAATGAATGTTCGCAGACGTTTGTTGTCCGCGAAGTTGCGGAAAGGGAAGAAGTACTCACCATCGCAGCAGTTATAAATAGCAATCCGACAGTTGGGTGGAGAATTGAACATTTCGGTGGAGCAGCGGAGCGTATGACATCATTCGGAGCTCGGCGCGGGGTTTGTCCAGAGACAAAGGTGGCCAGCAGCCAATCAGGTTGTGTGGTCAAAGACAAACCACTCTCGATTCTTATATAGATGACATCTCTTATTGTTTTATGATACTTACGATATGTTACCTCACGCACTGCCTTACTGTACTTTATATTCTCTTGGTTCGTCGTAGTACGCTTCGTCGAATCAACACCAGTTTCGGGGCTCCCTAGCCCTTGAGATTTCCTCTTCCTCTCCGGCCATCTCGGGGCCAGCCCCGTCGCCAAAATGAACACGTGAACTGCTGCGGCATGTGACTTGCACTTCTCGTGATTGCTGTCATTTCTGCTTACGAGACTGCTTCCGCGTCTGTTGAATTCAGATTTTGGGCGGTTGACTACGTATCAGGCTGACACCGGAGCTTTTTACATTGAAAAATATCACACCCAGAAGACCTTACCTGATATCAATTGTGATTTAAGCACTCTGAGCAGCTTCGCAGCCAATTCACAGCTGCTTCAAAAATTGTAATGGGCTGGAATCAAGCTGGACTCGACAAATCTTAACTCCCTCATTCTCATTGAGGAGCCATCCAACTACGCCAAAAGCTCCGTCACACGGCCTCACTCATGCCAGCTCAGGCCTCGGCGCTTGCTGCGACGACACAAGTTTACAAATTTTACCGACAACAACATGACAGTGGGGACATTCATGCAAAGTTTTGGAGCTAAAAGGCTCTGAGCTCTAAATCTATTTGTACCCCGTCGTTTGCCGGCCATGCAATTTTATTCACAAACAGAAACATTAGTTTTGATTTTGTGTTCTGTGTATATTACCAAAAATGTCGCCAAAAAGTAGCATGTGCCTTGGACGTTTGTCATTTCTGCTTATGGTCCCGGGCCTTTCCGTCCTTTTCTCGCTGAACTCAGTTGAGCTCCTTCCAATTCACAGTGCTCATCAACCGTGGTTCCGTATATCTTTGCTTGCCTTACACTCTTTGAGGATTATCCTCAATAAAATCCACACACATTTCGCATCCACTTCACAAGTTTAATTCAGGTTTACACAATCCACGCCGCCGCGAGGAGCCAACCGAAGGTTGGCGACGAGCGGCGCCTGTAAGTCCCAACATTTGAAAAGGTGGGACATTTCTGAGGACCTCAATATGTACGCAGATTAAAGTGAATCATCGCAACGAACTACAAATGCACACGGGCACCAAAAACAGCGGCTATTATTTCTTCTTCTACCTCATTTTTTTGCAGCTCCGGAATCTGTTTGTGCCCGCTGCTCGCCGGCCATTCACTATCATATTCCAAGATATGAGCGCAGCTCACTTTCCCATGGGCACGTGTCAATTCTCAATCAGGAATAATTCGGTTCGGAATGTCCCGACCGCCGTCGCTACTGAAATCAGACCATTTTTATCCCACCCGCTCCAAAAAAAAATCTTATTTGATTCATGGTCTGACTATGGGAGACTACAGCTTGAATGACTAGGCCAAATACTTTATTAGCTCATCTTAAGTTCTGGCGGTCTAGACCGCCAAGAACTTAAAAGTTCTGGCAGAACTTAAGTCTTGTCAGAGGACCTTACTAGCCAATTTACTGCACCTACAGGCAATATAATCGGCTTCAGCAGAACTCAAGTTCTCAACTACAACTTAAGTCCTCGAACACTTAAGTTGTCGACTAAAACTTAAGTTCTCGAAGACTGAAGTTCACGACTGGAAGTTCTGGACTAAAAATACATTTACTGATAAAACACGGCGATGTACATGTTGGATGAGGCGGGGGATACTCTTGGAGGACACCGCAGATGAGGTGGAGGACTGCACAAGCGCGACGTGGTGCAGGCGACGGCGCAGAGGATGGCGGTGTGAAACGTCAGTGTCAGGAAAATTACTACGGATAACAAACAGACTTACCATACTGCTGTATACACGCGGGGCCGAAAATCTGTTCAACGTCGCGACCCTCCAGATGGGTACGGCGGTGTTGACGCGCCGGGGGGGATCTGAGATGGTGACGGTGACGGTCGTGAAACCCGCACGAGTTAGTGGAGGGGGACGTGGGGTACAGGGAGCCCGTTCCACAGTAAGGGAGTGGAACGAGATTCGGGAGGGTCGTCAGAGGTGGTGGAGGAGAAAGGACAAAGACAAGCCACTGCCACCGTGACCACCAAATATTTGTCCCAATGTCACTGGCACGTGCGGCTTCGCTTGGTGAAATTTCGACTTCCTCTCTCCGACACCTTCACCAGCACGACGACCAGATACAAGGCGAGCTACGTCCTCCATCGTCCTCTTCTTTTTACTCTGTAGCTCATGCTCCACCTCAGTGGGCCAGCTCGTTGCCACGCTGTGGCCCATGTTACATGTACTTGCCACGGGTCCAACGAGAGAGGTGGCAACACCGCAGCCTCACCATCTTCACTCCGGTGCATGTACATCGTGACACTTCTCCGCGCCTTCACAGGCCATGCCCACAGGAGCTGTGGGACGCGTACCACGATGATTTTAGATGCTTTGCCACCCCAAGCCCGCTTCGTCCACGTCCGCACCCATCTCGTCAACGCCTGCCTCGTCCACTCTGGCCTTGTCCGCGTCCACGCTTGCCCGCCTCGTTGCTTCCACGTTGCCTCGTCAATGCCCGCCCGCCTCATCTTTCCCCGCCTCGTCCGTGTCCGCACCCATGTTCGCTCCGGCCACCAGCCTGTGGGCAGCTGCAGCTAGTGCCCCTCACGCGCCACACTTTCTCGCTCGCGCCTGTGCTCGCCTCTTCTGCCATCACATCCGCGTCTGCTCCCACCTCAATGCTCATCCGCAGCTGCCTCGTCCACACCCACGCCCGCGCTTGCGCCATCCGTGTCCACACTCGCCTCGTGCCCACCCGCGTGCCCACTCCCCGTGTCCGCATTCGCTGGCAGCCCACACACGCCTGCCCGTGCACCCGATTTGAAAATTCAGCTGCGGGTGGGCGGAACTTAAGTCATCGACGACGAGACTTAAGTTTGCCTCCAGAACTTCAGTTCTAGAGGCGGAACTTAAGCTCACGTGGGGACTTAAGTTCTGGGGCAGAACTTGAGTGGTCAGGGAGTACCCTATACATGCGTGCCATGTTAGTACATCACACAGTTTATCAATAAATGCATTTTTCGTCGAGAACTTCCACCAAAAGATCTTCTCCGGCATTCGCCGGACTTCCATTTATGGTAGTTTTGATGTGATTGCCGAGAAATGAACACCTAAAAAAGTGAACACTTGTAGTGACGCACCCCAGTAGTGACGCGTGACATGGGGTGAACACTCGGTCGAAATAGTACAGTACCGCCTGCTATGCTTGAGAACGTCTGGTTGCCGCTCGGGGTCGCCATTGCGCTTGAAGGGCAAGGGCGTCTACATGTTCAAGGTCATTGCTGGGAAGGAGAGAGAGAAGAGTATACTTGCTATTTCCTTAACCAAGCCTCCGAGTTTTGCTAAGTCCTTAGCGAATCGATAGCGATTTCTTTGTGACAAACCTAATCTGTCCCTCGTCACACAGTCACACCGAGCTCCCTCAATAAGCGTGGACAGGAGGTACTGTAACGCGGTATAAATATAAATGAGGGTTTAATTTTATGAGGGTTCAGAACGTAGCCAAGATATCTCCTCAATTTTTTTGGGCAAGGGAACGGCAGAAGATACGCTGAATTCCCGACAAATTCCTGTTCAATGCTTACCGCTTCACTACTCAAATCGGGGACCTCGAGGAGTGGTTGCGGGAGCTTGGTATTGGGTCAGAGCCCGTTAGATTGATCCCAAGGACGACCTGATCAAGACTCAGGCCTCAAAACTCCAACATTATAGCGCGGCGTCTTGAACATGAGGTTTAGCTAGCGTTTGATGGTTCGCGGCGTGAGATCATCGTATACTTCCTATGCTGTGCCTAGAAATTGAAGGAGAATGTTCCAAGTCCCGGTATATATAAACAGCAGTCATCGGAATCTCTCAGTCCGAACATAGCAAATGATGCATTTCGATCCTCTGAGCAGTGCGACTACCGCTCAAATTTTTCGCAATGGATGGAATTTCTGTTTTGATCACTGGTCGATTAGCACGCGTCTCAGTCATCCGACTCGTCTTCCGGACAGAACCACGAGTCCTACAACAACTGTTGAAATAAAGGTAACCACGGCCTTTACTCGGGATTAGCAGAAGACCCTCGCAAACACGCAGGGGATTCATTCGCAAACTACACGGTAGTTATACTAAAATCTGCCTGGAACTACTTAAACTAAAGGTAGGTGAATCAAACCAACTGGGGAGTATTTTACCAAAATGAGAGAGAACAACACAGAACAAGGTAAATGAAGAGGATAGATTAAGGCACAGTACCTGTTGCCTTAATACACCAGTCAACGGCGCAACACGGCATCGGAGATAGCGAGTGATGGACTCGGAATTCCAACAACAACGAGGGTCAGGAATATAGTCACTGGCAGAGGGAAACAAGAAGAAACTTGCATCACGGGTCCCGAGCGGTCCAACGAAGGAATAGGGCTCCAGTCCCATGCATTCGGCGAAGGTGAGGAGTGTGAAATTAGCGGCTTGAAGCTTGTCGATGGCGTATCCGACAAGGACCTGTCTGCAGCGGGACCGACGTCTAAAACTGCGACGAGAGGAAATAAAAAGTGCACAACTTATGCGGTGGTTTCTGTAGGCATTCATCGTTTGGTCTCAAATAAAAAATACAAAAGGCGCTTAGGAATCCGTACTCTGAGTCTCATGATTCAAGGCGAGCAAAGTGGTGATGTTCGTGTTAATCACAGCATCGTAATAACCCTCGCTTTCCTGCACCGTCGCGTTGAGCGAGTCACGAGAGCTATTGTCTTGATCAGTCAGGCAGGAGCGCAAAGCAGCACCAACATACTCGAAGTCCCAAGTTACGAGGCTTTTATTTTGCTGGAAGGCGACTTGGCGGACAAGGGTGTTGTAACTGCCGTAGGCTGAATCCCGGTAAGCAGGAAAACAAAGCAGTGTTGGGGCAACGCACGCGGGCGCAAAAAGGGCGATGAAATCCCCAGAACTTTCATTAGGGCCACTTGCAGAAAGATCAGAAAAATGCGGCTACAGTCAGCCCTACCGTCGTTTTTCACAAACTCGTCGGTCACTGGAAGCCCCGTAAATGCAGGATTTCGCAGAGCAACAGCAGCCACTAGCTTACTTTGACTGGCATTCAAACTGGTAAGATCAGGGTGGGACCACTGGCACGTATGCGAACATATCTGATGCCCGCTGCTGTACACATATTGCAGATGTTCGGCGACCTTGGTATCATAAATGCAGTCATCTGGAAGGTCGGTGATCTAGCTAGAGCCGCAGTGTCCCAGTCTCTAGCGATTTTTTGGGTAGATTTCCGAAGAAGCTGATTAAGGCTCCAACCCTTTCTGTTTTTAACCGTTTTTAAACGGTAAAAACCATTTATTTTTCCGTTTAGTTTACGGACCCCAGTAAACGGTAAATAAACGGAAAAGTAAACGGTAAACAATTATTTTTTTGAGAGGTAGGGATTGGGCAGTGGAACTTCAACTTAGGCGCGTAACGCGGCTATCTTGTGATTCTCGGGTGCCCGGATCAAAAGATTCCGCGTTCATTCTGCTGTCACTTGTCCACCACCGTCGGCCGCTCGCTTCACCTGCGCCTGCCTGCGCTACAGTGAAAACCCTCTGTCGGCTTCCGATGGCCGTGAAACAATTGCGAGAGCAATTGCTGGCTCAATCCTTATGACATTCACTTTGTTCATTTATTATTCGCGCGCAACTGTTTGATTGGCGCGCAACTTTCCGTAGTTTCCGTTCGCGCGCAAGTTTTCACTTGCCTTATTGGGAGAGGCCGGGATGCCGGACTGGCTGCAGTCTTGAATGAGCCGCTGATCCGGGTCGGCAGGGCGCACGTGAGGTGATCTTAACGCGCGATCTGGCGCGTACACAGGGCCAAACTTACCCCTAAAATCGAGCGGCCCGTCAAAACTTGCCCAAGCACCACTGGGGACCTATTAACTTTCGGCTGTGGGGTGCTTTAATCAAATTTCGTCCTTGTTATATTGAAGTTACCACTGTGTTGCTTCGAGACAGTAAAGTGACTACCGTGAGGACTCCTGAGGAGCTCTTAAACCAGAGGAAATTGACATAAGATGCCACTAATGTTAGCTGAGGCTAGGAATAATTTTTCGAGCCAACATTAGGTCTCTCTGGGAGTCAGGTAAACAGGTCAAACCAGACGCGGCCTGCAACAAATGCCAACCGATGGCTCATATCACATGACATCCAATAATACAATAATACAATTAGGCGAGGTATGTGCACCACTCAACAATCCTCCCGGGTTCAATAGCCTTGGACAAACCGCCGAAGTACATAAAAAAACGTAAATTTGCTGGTCATGCATCCGTCATTTTTTCCCTCTAAAAATACTGTTTATAAACTGTTTTAAACTGTTTTAAACTGTTTTCGTACCGTTTCCGTTTAGTTTACGCTCGAACGTAAACGGAAACTAAATGGTTGGAGCCTTAAAGCTGATGAAGCCTGGGTCAGTCGTTTGGTCTAGGTGACCAGAGTCAGTACATTGCATAACAGGAAATTTCAGATTGACCAGTTGCTTCTTGCTCCGCATCTCGTTCTTTACCGTACTGCTGCACGCCAGTGACTCGTAAAGAAGGAAGAGGCAAAAACGAAATGTCACAAACGCGATATGTCACGCAATACGTGAGCAAATGTCACATCACAGGCCTGCTTGCTTTGCGACATGCTTTGTGTGCTCGAAGACTGCCATCGCCTACGAACCAGCCTAGGCTGCTGTGACCACTGAACAACTCACGCCTTCAATAATCCGATTTGACTTCGGATAATTCTAATGAGAAACCCCTGCCATCAGGGAAATTTTCCAAAAGTCTAACGGGAAACCCCGCCGAGACTTCCGGGCGACGGGCCGACGGCCTACAACGGTAGGCGATGTTGCCCTATCGGACCTTCACTCTCCTCTTGACTACCATTTCAAGCATTTTCCGCGTCTTCCTGGCGAATCTCTCATCGAGTGTGGTAACCTGGACGCCACCCTCATCTCGGTTCGGTCCTTTTCAAAGCTTGGTGGCTCGGGACGTGCCGAGCGAGCGCTAGCGGCAGGGATTCCTTGGTAAACCCAGGTGCCCAGTAGCACTTCCAAATCGGGCGAGATTCCTCTGAGAAACCGGGTTTCTCGTTAGAATTATCCTTTGACTTCATATGGCCAATCAGTCTCCATACATCAAACTCAGCCATTATAAACAGAAAGAGTACAGAACATCCATGAGAAGGACTCGTATACATCTCAACCTTCAACTCATGACTACTGGACTCTGCCGCGGAGTCGATACTACCATGGCGGATTGGCATTGGTGGCCATGAACCGCCTGTCCGGATGCGCCTTGACCCAATTGACGATGTCCGCGGCCGCCGACCTCGTGTTCTCGTTATCAACATAGTGGCTCACCATCCTCCCATAAATCAATCCGTCGATACCTGTGTCGTCGAGCACCTTGTTCACGTACCACGCCTGGCCAGCCGAACTCGTCCACCCGAAAACCTTCCCAAACTTTCCCGACTGAACGCCCATGCGCAGCTCAGTACACGTCTGGTAGCGCTTCTCGTGGCAGTCCCCAAAGCCCGCGCCGAAGTTGTAGTACCCGTAAGACATGACCTTCTTGGCTTGGTCGGCAGGACCGTTTTCGAATGCGCGGGCGACCTCGTCTTCCTGCCCGTTGAGGTTGATCGCCTCGCGGGCGGAGAGATTGTCACGGATGGAGAAGTACGCGTTGTCCTTCGCCTCGGAGAACCCGTAGAGCACCCGCACCCCTTCCGGCTCCAACCACTCCCGAGCCAAGTCTCGGAGCGCGTCAATAGAGCAGTTCCGCCACTCCGCGTCCTTCGGGTCGCACCAGTCCGGGTACCTGATATCCAGCCACACAAAGGTGACCGTCCGACCCGCCTTACGAGCGTCTGCAATCGTCTTGAACATATCCAGGGCGCTGTCTCCCTCGGCTCCCATGGTGTTGTCGTGGACCGCGAGCCAGGGGTGCTCCGCGTACCAGCCGGTCCTCTTCGGCATCATGTCAATCTCGATCGCATTGGCGCCATTTTTCAACGCGTCATGCACGCCTTGGCGGACGAGGACCCGGTGGGCGATCATGTAGAAGGGCTGTGGGGACAAGTCGGCTCTCTCGACGGAGGTATTCCCGGACGAGCAGAGGATGTCGGAGTGAGGAGCTTGCAGGGGAAGCTGGACATCGTCGCGAAGGGCAGTTGCTCTGGCGTCAGTTTGCCATGCATCAAGCGTCAGGCACAGGAAGAAAACGAGCACGGCTGGAACGAGCATTATGGGCGGTGGTGGGGTGGGGTGGTGGAAGTCTCGATGGTCGAAGAGTAAGCATTTGCCTCTCCCTGATACTGTGCCTTTTTGTATGGGTGAAACGTAACGCGTAACGGTGGGCGCGTTTGTATCAATTTTCCCCACTGTAACGTATAACTTGAGGCCCGTTTCAAGAAAATTTGCGTGACATCAGCCAAAAACGCCCAAAATCACGAAAAATGAGGTAAAAAAAATTCAGGTCGTTCCAACGGTCACGCATTACGGGTCGACTGTTTCTAGTTTGAAGCTCATTGTTTGTTTCAGTCACGGTTGAAAAACTGTTTCACCCATACATCTAGGTACAGCATCACTGCGTTCCGCGGCCCGGACGTCAGCCAAATTGGGCTGACATCGCATCGGTCGACGGCCGTCGACCGAATTCTTGGAACTTGATCATTACGGTAAGCTGTCACCTGTCGTGTGTTTCTGTGTGTCCAACAGACTTTTAACTTACCATCGGGAGGACAAAAAAGCCATTTTTTCAAGACCCAGTGATGTCGGTTGGGGTTGGCAGGCCCTGTGTCGACCGAATTTAAAATCACCCGCAGGTCACCCGACAAGTTGGAAAATTCGTTTAGCCAGGTCAGAGTGTCTCAACAATGGAGCGCCCGGTACACTGGTCGAGGTACAATTCACAGGCACCCGAACAGCAGAGACAATCACAGGTGATATGAGCTAGAACAATATGCTCTTCGGCCTGTCCAGGCTTTCTCAGAGGTCGCCGCAAGATACAGAATGCATGTAGAATGGCGATGCAAGATCGAGACCTGCGCTTGTGATGAGATGCGTGCCTGCGCCCCCTGGCAGTTGGAATGCACGTTAGCACCTTGCAGGGTTTCAACGAAATGCTGTCAAAACTTCAATGGGCGACATTGTAATGTCTGAAGAGAACGATGTACGTGTTCCTCTTGTACCTCCTTTGTAAAACGCATGACGACCTCTGCCATTTCCATCGCCAGCCCGCCGGAAGCTTTAAACCCAATACATCGGTCGTGAAAGGTTGGACGTCGTCGCTTGTGCGTGAGAACCACAAGGATGCAGTGGTTAAGATCATGAATAATAGCCCCGGTGCATGAACTACTCCGTTTGTAGATGCCGTGCCCTGAGATTAAATTAGCAACGTGCATTGCGGCGGTGATCATCTCCTCCGACTTCCAGGACCGTCCGCGCGGACCAGGAGCAATCATTGAATCAAGGAAATTCTCAGGGCCCGCAACATTCCTGACGCTAGCATGATCGACGTCTATCCGCCCACCCAGAAAACTGAGATCCGCGATGTCGGCAGCCTCAGCAAACCGTGGACCAACATTATCTCCGGCTGCTCACCGGCGTTCCATAGGACCCCTGACATTCCCTTTGGAGGCTAGGTCCCGACAGTTTTCCACGAGATCAGGCAGTTTTTGTCCGGACAGGACGTAGCCGAGCCTTCCAAAAATGGTAATTTTCCGTTCCCATGATCGCAAAAATGCAAAAATCTCCCCAAGCACACCCCATTTGTGCCGTTGGAGCGAAATATGAGTGATTTGGGCGTTTTCTGGATGTCTCCAAATCGATTTTGTCCCAAATTTCTGCCAAACATTGACTCAAAACTGCTTGCGAGCGTAGCGAGCAAATAGTAACAGATACCAATTTGGTCAAACGGAATGAACGATGGATGGAGGGACAGATCCTGAAAGTGGCTGGACGGTGTAGAGAATTCGTGGCACGTCGATTCGTCGTCAAAATTGGGGTCCTTACTGCGCCTGCTGAGTGATGATGTTATCGACGAGGATATTGAATCAATGGGAGCATGATACGGTGAAACTAGGACAGTGAGAGATCGGAGGAAAGTGCGTTGAAGAACACTGAAACTTGGAGTTTGGATTAGGTCCAGCCAGCAAAATTGCTGCGCTGCTTTAGCTATTGCATCGTTCGATATGTGTTGAGTATTGGTTGAGTAGATTTATGAAGCTCCGGAAAAATAAACAACATATTCGTGTCGAAATCCCAGAGAAGGCAGTTCATATGCGTTTATCCATGTGATAACTGCCTTGCGGGAGGGCCGAAGAAGGGCCAGGCAATCCGAAGAAGACAGATAGGACGCAGAGTCTTATTTGTGTTACCAGCGCCGAGAAAAGGTGTTGAAAGTCTCCTCCTACTATCTGAATGGTCCATTTGAAAGCCGGCTGTCCAAGGCGAAGAGAGATACCCAGGGAATAGCGGAACTTCGATGGTAGGACAAGCGGTGCCTCATTGACCAGGACGTCGGGCCGACACACCGTCCTTCCTGTTTGGGACGGCTCGCCAATCACTCGGATCATGTTATGATGATATCCGGTGGTCTTCCCTCCCAATGCGGACACCATTGTCGCCAGCTTATCAGCTTATTGTGGACATCGTTTGTCGCCTTGAAATCTTTAAATCTAGCCATTGAAGAGCAGTTTCAATAAAAATATTACAAAGTACAGTAAGTACACAGTAAAACTAATGAACCACACAGGATTGATGCCGCTTTTGAGCCTTTTCAGGCGATGGTGGGAGTAGTGGTCGTGTTGGTCGTATCGTCTTCGTTTCCGCCCGGACGTCTCTGTGCTGGGTAATGAAGCAGACGAGGTCGCCACTGGGGATGTTGCAGAGTCGGGTGGGGCCTGGGTAGAAGCCGGCGGGGGCGGCGGGATGTTTCGGACACGTTCTAACCCTAGGGAATGTATTCTCCACCCCAGCGATTTTTTTTGCGATATTTAGTGGCGTTAGACGCGCTTTGACCACCGGTCTGCGGCTCGCTCGAGGCCGGGACATCAAAACTGGCGGGGGAGGGGGAGGGGAATTTATCGTTTTCCGAGAGGAAGGTAATGGCAGCCATGACAGTGAGCAGAGGATGATATTGCAGCTGGTGGTAGGTCAGAAAGAGTGTAAATAATTCCATCATGCCACCCAGGGCAAGGACAATGGAGCCCCAGGAGCAGGACACATCGACCGCGTCCATCCCTTTCCGAATTGAGCGCTTGGACCGAACTTTGATCGCTTTAGTGCCGCTGATGGCCGGCACTTCCAAAAAGGGAACACGGTGTGTTGGCCCAAATTCCCATTGACCACGTGTTGACACGTCTTAGCTTCGCTTGATCTCAGCGTCCACTACGCTTCAAGAGGTGAGAGTGCGATGTCCCTCGGTTTTTATTGAACATCATCCAGTAGAGGTTTCTGCCTGACATGGCTCACGAGCTCATCCCAACTCCTCCCCCCTTGACGGAGCAAGTCCTCCAGAGCAGCCAACGCCTTTCGGCATCCGAAATTGCGAACGCGACGGAATTTATATCCGCCGGCGAACATTGTATCTCAGATTTGGACGCAGCCATATCTCGTGCAGGCTCTGGAGAAGTGTTGGATGTGTTGACCCAACAAAGAGAGAACATCGTCCAACAGGTCCGACAGCGCACCAACGCAATTTGGTGCATACGTCGCCTCCCCCCAGAAATTGTATCCAAATTTCTCGCTTCCTATTTACTTCCCACAACTCCGGACGTTTTTAACGAGACACCATGGTACTTAGGCCACATCTGCCAATAGAGAGTTTGCGCAGGAGCCACTGGAGCCATTTGATGGCCGTTTTGCAGTGCGCAAATGGGTGGCTCCACCCGCAAAAAATGATGTTGGATGACTCCACAGAGCCACTGGTGGCGAATTACGCTGTGTGGAGCCATCCGGTTGCGCACTGCCAAAAGGCCATCAAGTGGCTCCAATGGCTCCTGCGCAAACTCGCTAATATTGGCGAGATGTGGCATTGACAACCCCCAGCCTCTGGTGCGACGTCTTAATCAACCACACGGATGTATACCCAGTCGAAAAGCTGCAAAATTTGCTGGCTCGTTCGTTGAACTCGCCCCTCAAGGTTCGATTTTGGGCCTCATCTGGTGCCACCGAGTTGCTCCGAATCTTGGTCGGTTCCGCCTCTCGCTGGGCCAATGTGACCGTATTTGTAAACCCGGCCGATTGGGCTTCCCTCGCACATCTGCGGGGGAGTCTCCCAGTTCTTCGCTACTTGCGCCTCAAAGTTTCCCGTCTCAGAGATTCTACGACTACGGGCCTCACCGACCCTTTCGAGTTCGCTCCTGCGTTGCTCGATGTAACCCTCGAGGGGCCTGGGCTCCAGAACGCCCTAGTGCTTCCATTCCGCCAACTGAACCGCCTCAAAATGGTAACCAGTTACGACGTTATCGCAGCCATTCTGCGGACTACTCATAATCTCGAGGTGGCGAACCTCTATTTTACTGATCTTCCTCCGAACACTGGGCTCCCTCTCATCCGTCTCCTACATCTACATCGTCTCTACAGCAGCCGACAGGTGTTCTTGAACCACCTCGAGCTGTCGGCGCTCGAAGAGATCTACATGGTCGACACGCACCCCGCCCCCTTACTTTCCCTCCTTGAACGCTGCCCCACCATCAGACTGAAGACACTCCGCATGGAGCGGTGCCACGCCGCCCACCTGCCCCTGATGTTGGACGCGTCTCCGACGGTGCAGACGCTCGGCGTGCGGATCATGTACGGCGACGACGGCGACAATCTGCTTCGGAAACTCACCGTGCGGCGCATCGGTGCCACGACATTTCCGGGCATCGGTCCCAACGTGCACTCCATTATTCTTGCGATCGATCATACCCACCTCGACTATGAACAATTCGTCGATATGGTCGAGTCGCGCTGGCGCGTGCCCAGAGAGGGAGGCCCCTGCACCCGTCTTCGCTCGATGGAGCTCTTGATATTGGATTGGGCAACGATGCTTAGCACTTCGGTGGAGCAGAGACTCAACATGCTTCAAGAGGAGGGCTTGCAGGTGTCTATCCTCCATGGCTCAGAGGCAGGCAGGGAACTGATGAACTGGCACTTCTGATTGTGTACTCCATATCCATGTATTTACATTCAATCTAACTCTTCCCTCTGCCTCGACCATACTCGACTTGCTGATCGCCACCGCGGATGTCTCGCAGGGTTATTTTCGGTACATACTTGTGAACGATTTTAGTAGAAAACCCACGGAAAACGACCGATTATGATAAAACGCGAGGAGGAATGGCGGTTCCGACATGAAATCCTCAGGAGAATGTCCTTCCTGTAGGCCGGTTGATGAAGAACGCACACGAAGGATCAGAGAGAGGTTGGACGGCGCGATGCATGAGTATTCGGTCTTGAGGTCCATCGCCCACAGGTCAGATCGCCGAAAGAAGAAAACTTATTCATGTGCGCCGCGGACAATTGAATCGTGGTCGAGGTAGGGACGGAACATTAGATATAATTATGTTCGACCGGACCAAGGGGGCATGTCGGGGCACACCATCAATAACATCGGATATCCTGGAGACGTATTGTTCCCACCTGTGGACCCCGACGCCGCTCACCAATCCGAGTCGCCGTCATCCACACCAGACGCAAGCGCATAGTCCGTCGAGATATTACCCACAGACGGCAGCGCCTTGCGGTAGTAGAGCTCGGATTCCTCCGAATGGGTGATGTGGAGCTGCTTGAGGTCGCATCCGGAGCGCGAAATCCACGCCGCGATAGAGACTCCCGGGTTGGGACTGAACCAGAGCTCGGGGATTGCGAGGCTTCGGAGCGCGGGGAGCGTTAGTTTATCGAAAATCTGCATTTCTGAGACGTAGGGGATGGTGGCGGTGCTGAGGGTGAGGTCCTGGAGATACAGGTGAGGTGCAATGACAGGGATATCAACATCGTTGGCGCAGTGCATGAGGGTGACACTGCATCGAACAATATGCCCTGCGAGCCGCAAAATTTCCACCAGCTCGTGCTCGAGGAGGCGTATGCCATGGAGGGTCGTGAGTTGAAACCACGGGAGAACTAGGTGGAACGGATTAGAAGCTGGAAAGAGAGTCACGGTGGCCAAATTCGGCGCCTGATCGAATAGTATGATTGGCTCAGCCCAGTATGGCCATTCCTCAATCGGACCCAAGGTCAGGGTCTTCAGCAAGGGCATGTTACCGGACGACCATAACGACAGGTGCGAGAGAGGAAGGTACAGCTCCATCTCTTCCCAACGGAAGCTTTGTGCAACAAGGGCGTCGATCATGGGGAGAACGGCTACGTCTTCGTTGTAGTATTCAATGCAGACAGAGAGGGGGGACGCTCGAGACCGGTCCAACCATATTTCAAGAAGATGGAGCTGTGTGGGGTGGTGCTCCGTTTGGTCGAAATCCAAGGATATCGCACGCCAAAGCGACGACGTGGACACCGCTATTTCGCGCCATGTGTGACAGATTTGTCCCAACACGAGAGGTGAAAAGATCCCAACCATGGGAGGGCTTTTGGGGTAGACAGGGATGAAGTGGGTGAAGATCTCGGATATAATTTCGTTGGGCAGAGTCAGGACTGGGTAGGTGTAGGAATCCAGCTGATCTTCGAGGGCCCTCCGCTCGTGCCGGAGCGCAACGGGAGCGAGCTCAAGCTCCAATATTTGGGCATCCAGTGCTGAAATGCGAGTCCGTGCCTCCGCGCACGATGACGCCGAGTCAAAACTCATAGCTTTGACCAAGCTTTGATGTGTAACTTGGATGCGCTGAAATTGTAGGTGAGAAGGATGATTTGGAAACGTTATTCGCTGCGTGCCTTTCTTTGTGGAATCTTAGAACTGAGCGCCGAGTTGTGGTGGCCAAGGAGAAGCGAAAATCTGGCACCGCCACTGATGACCTCACTGATTCTCACTTCCTGCCTACGTTCGGACTCGTAATCTGCTCTGAGACTGCTCACTGCGTAACACTAAGATCATGAAAAAATATTATTAAGTATGAGTCCTCTCCGTGCCACTAACACAGTGTATGTACAGCATTCAATTCGCGGTCGATTCTCGACCAGGGATTCTCGGAGGGATTTTTTTTTACCTGACCGTCAATGTCATCGTCAGACG
The DNA here is from genome assembly GCA_029204335.1 of Mycena vulgaris. Lineage (NCBI taxonomy): Eukaryota > Fungi > Basidiomycota > Agaricomycetes > Agaricales > Mycenaceae > Mycena > Mycena vulgaris. The sequence goes on along the minus strand of JARGYA010000775.1, from coordinate 5,266 downwards.
TCTGCCCGCTTCGACCGGTCGCGACTTGCAGACGCGTCCCGTTTATCTTCGAACCTGCAAATTCCAGGCCGAGTCGGGTCAAAAGCCACCCGATTCATCTATGTGAAGTTCCCGGACAGACGGCAGCGCTCTGCGGTACAAGATCTCGGATACTGCAGCAAAGGTGATGTGTACGCTCTCGAGGTACTCTGACCGGAAAATCCACCCAGTAATAGGCGCGTCCAGGCTGGGGCAGAGCCAAAGCTCAGGTATTTCGAGCCTGCGGAGCGCCGGGAACCTCAGCTGGCGGAAGATGCGCATGTTTGCGGCGGGGCATAGAGTCGTCCGATATTAGGATGAGGTCCCGGAGATGTAGGTGTGGTGCGAGGATGGGGATCGCGACATCGTCGGGGGAGCGCATGACCACGGTGCTGCAGAAGTCGAGGTTCACTGCGAGGCGTAGGATTTCCCCCAGTTCGTGCTCAAGCAGGCACTTGCCGTGGAGCGTCGTGAGTTGTGACCACGGAAGAATTAGGTGAAACGGGTTAAAAGTGGGATGCAGTGTCACGGTGGTCAGATTCGGCGCCTGGTCGAAGAGTATGATTGGCGCAGTCCCGTCTACGCATTCATTGCTCAGGTCCACATCCAAGGTGTGAAGTAAGGGCATGTCCAAGGACGAGCACAAAAGCAGGTGTGGGAGAGGAAGGTGCAGCTCAATCGCCTCCCAACGGAAGCTATGGGAGACAATGGCGTCGATGATAGGGAGAATGTCGTCTTCTTCTTCGTAATACTCCAGGGAGATGGAGAGCGGGGACACCCTGGAACGCCGCAACCATATTTCAAGAAGGCGGAGTTGGATAGCCGCATGGCGCCTGTTTCTGAACTGGGCCAACGCTATCGCACACCAAAGTGAGGGCGTCGACACTGCTATTTCGCGCCATTTGCGACAGATTTGACCCAAAATTGAGGGGGAATGGATCCCAACCAGAGGAGGATACTTGGGGTAGGCAGGTAGAAAGTGGGTGAAAATTTCGGAGACAATCTCGTTAGGCAGTTCCAAGACTGGGTACACGTAAGAATCCAACTGATCCCCGAAGGCCTTCCGCTCGTGCCGGAGTGCACCGAGAGCAATCTCCAGCTCCAATATTTGGGCATCTAGTGTTGAAATGCGAGTCCGTGCTTTCGCGCGCGATGACGCCGAGTCAGCGACGCCAAAATTCATAGCCTCACGAGCTGTAACTTGAATGCACTGCTTGGAGGTGAGGAGGATGATACGGGAAAGTTTCTTCGGAACGTGCCTTTCTCAGAACCAGTACTTCTCCGAGGGGCGCTGAGATGCGGTGGTCCAGTGGGTCGAGGAAAAAGGGAGATTTGGCACTGCCACTGATGCCGAATCAACTCTCCCTCTACAACTTGTCCTCAACCGCCTTTTAGACTGACGCTCTCTGTTTGTAAAAGATTATTCGTCATAGATTTTAAAAAATCGATTTTTCAAGCCAATACAACGCCTTAGACCGCTCGTAAACGACATGGGGCTGAATATGGACTTAGACTCTGGCGTTCAAGTTCAACAGGTGCACCCGCCCGCGGTGTCTTCTTTCGGCAATTTCGAGGTCCACTGGCAGAAGCGAGCGCAACTGAAATGAAGGAATAACTATCTGAGTCGGAGACTTTAAAATTTATTGGATTGGCAGCGAAGCTCCTTGGGTGGTTTTTTCGGTTTTCCTGCTACAGGCATTGGTTCAAGTCTTCAGGTTTTCTCATGTGCTTGTTTCGAGAGTACTCTTGAGAATCACAGCAGATCGACTCCCTTCTGTGGCCAAATTCTGGCAAATCCATCCATTCAGATAGCATGGTTCGATGGCATGACAGCGTCACGGTCCGAATACAGATTACAATGAACGAGCCTGAATTACTTCTGGTGCAGAATGTCTTTGAACCTAGGCAAATCGATGAGCGGTATGTCCGACGATCTAACTCAGAACGCCTAGAAATTCACCTCTCGATAACATTCTTCAGCGTCTCCTTTAAACCAGGACGCTGGGAAGGTCGATCCATCGTCTAGATGCGGATACATATTAGATTCGAAATTCAACCGAACCCAGGAATAGTAAGTACACCTACATTATCTTTCAGATCCACTGGTCGGGCCATGTTCACCTTCCCCCCCATACTCATCGTGATCCCATATCCATGGAGAGTTATTTCGAGGCTCTCCACCCCCTGCGGCTCCCCAAGCGATGCAAATGCGGAAAGGTCGAGGAAGGTGGATCTAGACAGGAGGAGGTGAAAGGACTGAAGCACTGCCCACCCGGGCACTTGCGCACTGCGTCGCGCGTGCAGCATCTTGATCAACGCATCGCACCCTGCCGGATACTCCGGCGGGTCCGTGATTTGCAGCGTCTCGAGCCGCGGGAGGACCGCATCGGATTCTAGGACTGGCGCAATCGCGCTGAGGGTGTGCGCAAAGTCTCCTGCGACTTCGAGCTGTAGCTCAGTGACCGATGGCATACGGGCGAAGAGCAGGCCGAGAGAAGATAGGCGCCCCAAGTCCATCGCTACGGCGGTGAAGGTGGGCTCCGCAGCGTGTGAGGAGAGGATTTGGATGTGTTTCTTGTCGTTGGCGCCTTTCCGGAGCGTCACGCGGAGACGACGAAGATGCGGAAAGGTAATGTTTTCAAGGAGGTCGCCCACGCTGGGCGTCCGATCGCCCGAAGATTGCGAGGGGGATTCCATGACGAACTCGAGTACTCTCTGATGTTTCTGGGTGGCGTTAGGCTAATTGGAGGGCGAACTCGACTCCGCTGAGTGTGAGGGGAAGCAGGATACTAAGTGACAGTGGGGGCCTGAATGCTGGGGCCGCGTGTTGCCTGCGAAGACTCATTGATTGGCTCCCGCCAGGGCCTGCTTCATTTTAGTCCCACACACGTATTTAGGAGGTGCGCAACCTCATGTTCTTGCCTACTGGATAATAGCTTGAGATGGACGTTGCATGCTATCGCTGGCGCGTCTGACTCCTGGATCTCATTACTTCATCCGAAGAAACCTACTCTATGAATATCAAGGCTAGCCCACAAACACAGCTAGATGTCATCTCTCGCTGCGATTACATCTGGCAGTGTGAAATTCGCCATGCCCTCGATAAAATCTCGCATCCGAGTCCCGTTCCTCATGAGGTCAAATCCGCATCGAAGATAAGTTTGTGGCAACTCGCGCCGGAGGCATTTAGCCCTCAAGACAAATATAGTTCTGTCCGGCGTTCTTCCCCCACGGAATCCCCACTATTGTTCCGCGCTATGTCTCTCAGAAGGTATAACAGCGCGGTGAAACCACCCTGCGGAATCCAGATTTAATCCATATGCGGATTGATACCGATACAGCATCCTTCATCGTGCGACGCGACGAGCCTTCGCCGCACGTGATCGCGTTCATTCGCGTTCCTTTGCCCGATCCATATAGTTCTAAGTTGTTTGGAAGCTTATAAGAGACTTGTGCACATTTGGTTTTTTTGGCGAAGTCAGTTAGATCGGCGATCCCATCCTACGAATATTCAGCGCTTTGACCGGAGGGACGACAACTTTAGTAACATAGGCATTTATTTGATGCCTACTTTTGCAACGATTTCGAACGCGTCGCGATGCTCGGCCATCACTGCATCAAATATGTTTAAGTCCCGCTGATTTCGGCACCACGCAGTGGGCCCCGCGGCGAGCGAAAGCTCCACGCAGTGGGCCCAGCGGCGAGCGTCAGGCCCCGCGCCAGCGGTCGGGGTCCGGGGTGGAAACCCCGGCCGTCCGAGCCGGCGCCCGAAAGAGATCCCTGAAGTACAGAATAGGCCCCAAAAAGGCGAAGAAACATGATAATAAAATGCGGAAAAAATCGGGCATGAAAGAACCGTCAGGCCAAAGGAGGGGGGGCCTGGGGGAACACCGTTCCCCCCAGCGGAAAGTCCCTGCCGAATGATCTCTAATACGGCACGTCCATCAAAGTAGGCATCAAGAGATCAAAATAGGCATCAACGGGATGCCTATGTTACTATTCCTGTATGTACTCCTTTGACCGCGGGGGACTCGGACCACATCTTCTTCCGGCAAGTTAGCGACATCGGGAACCAGCAAAACAGGCATGGTGTTGGAGCACTCCGCTTGAATTTAATTCGCAGGATGAGGATTGTGGGTGGTAGGTAACCAGTGATCGACACCGCAAATGGAGATTCCGTCCGTTGAAAGGGCTCGAAGGGTTACTACTTGTGAACGATTTCTTCGACGGTACTGTAGCTAGAAAACCCACGAGGAAACGGCTGATTATGATAAATAGCTCCGGCGCATTACCATTGCATGGAAGGCGGGATGGAATGTTCGCAACAAACTTGTTACTAACAACATGTTAATTATGACTCTACTGGAGAAAAACAAATTAAGAAAAGTCCGAGGATAAAACGACACGAAAATAGCCCGAACAGAGTAACGACAGAGGTCGACCAAGATCCCAAAAAAGAGCGACAGATAGGCAGATACGATGTTGTGTACAGTATCAAGGAGAATTAATAGTCTATATAGTGAGTGAGGTCCGTCGTGATTGCAATCAATACGAGAAGATCATGAGCCAGGGGTTCAGGACGATCTAGGCCCGCGGTTAGCAAGCCAAGTAATCGAGACGAGGGGACGGACGTACGGGAAGGAGGATGTGGCACCCAACGACGAGGCACACGGGAATGGTAAGAGCATAGTTGGCCTGGATCTGCCACTCGAACGGCACGGACTCGGAAGTAAAGACGATCATCATGATTATCCCCGCGAAGCAGATGATGAACGACAACTTGAAGTTCTTCCAGATGCGCGGCACTGCAGAGGCGAACAGCCAACGTCAGCGTCGCGACAGAGGGCATGATGTATGCGAAACGTTACCTTCAATCCAGAACGTCGACCGCTCGACCTCCTTGACTGTTGATCCCCACGTCCTGGGCCGGGTCAGCATCGGGCGTCGCGAAGGAAGATGGAAAGCGTACATGTCGTATGAGAACATATGGGCGAGGATCGCGGTGGACAGATGGATGCTCAAGCCGCCGAAGAAGAATAAGCTGGCGCCGCGCCGTTAGCAGAGGAGTAGGCAAACGTGAATATGGACGCACAAGAACGGAACCCATCGGAGGTTCTCGATCAGCGCCGAAAGAAGTTGCGGTGTCCGAGACGGTACTCAGAAGAGTGAAGCCGAGGTTTCCAGCCCGGGAAGACGACCGTGCAAGCAAGCAGAATCTCGAAGCTGTGGAGGTAGAAGCGATCGATGT